>LPNX010925292.1:149056-191954 GCA_001517045.1 Pseudotsuga menziesii
AAGTACTTGTATTTTGAAATTTTTCATGAATATATTATTTTGAGTTTGACGTCTTAATTAATTAAATATGGAATTAATTAGATAGGTGCTGTATTTATTTTTTATCTTCAACTTATGCATTAATTTTTAGTATTTTAAAGTTTAATCTTGAAAGCTCTCATAGCTTAAGTTTAATATAAGTTTACTTTTCAAAGCTCATTTATCAGCTGTTGATTAGGTTAGATTTGTTAAACTAGTTTGCTTACATTAGTTTATGATTCCATGCAAAGTGTTTGTTTACGCTTGGTCCTTAGATTAGTGTTTCAATTTACTTTATACGATTGCATAAGTGTGATAACTAGAGTAGGATAGTTAGTTAGTTTTCTCTTTTGAAAATATAGAGTAGTTTCACCTATAGAATAGATAGATTAATTGGTGTTTTCACTTGTAGCATAATTTCCTGTTTTATAGTAATTAATTTCATATTTGCTTTCATAATTAATTTCAGTATTTGATTTCATAGTTAATCACATGGTTAAGCATATTCTCATCCCTACATAAGCATCTAGTTCATGCATTCATGAAATAATTTAGTTGATTTGTTGCCTGTTTTGAATATTTAAATTTACTCTCCTTAGATTAGATTGCTTTCGAACCAAGTGACTGCTTTCCTAGATTAGTCGTTGCAATTTCATTTCATATAATGGATTAGCATAACGTTAGATTAGATTTGAATTCATAGTTACTTTTCAAGTTCTTAGTTGGTTTTTTTTTTTATAGACAGATTAAATTCTTGCATTTGAATTATGAAAGTTATGCATGTAGTTTAAAATCATATAGTTGCATGATCAGTGCATTTGCATATCTAATTGGCTTAGATTAGAATAAGCTTTAATCCTGCACATATAGTGTTTACATCTCACAAGCTCCCTTCCCGGGTTGACAATTAAGTGTTGAATTAGATAGCATATATTTTACCCAACAATCACATAGTATATCTACTTTACATAATAAGTACACCACCTCACAACATGAGGATATTTGTAGAGCTTGGTATTACTCACAAGTCTACTGTCTTGATATTACTCACGAGACTTAGCTTGATATTAATCACAATCTTTACTGACTTGATATTACTCACAAGTCTATTGTCTTGATATTACTCACAAGACTCAGCTTGATATTACTCACAAGCTTTATTGAATTGATATTACTCACAAGTTTATTGTCTTGATATTACTCACAAGACTCAGATTGATATTACTCACAAGATTTACTGACTTGATATTACTCACAAGTCTATTGCTTTGATATTACTCACAAGACTCGACTTGATATTACTCACAAGCTTTACAACATCACCACCTCAATCATATGAGGATATTTGTGGGACTTGATATCACTCACAAGTCTATCGTCTTGATATTACTCACAATACTAGAGAATGACTCATGACGTTGTAATCTCAACAATCCCTCTGGCCCCTGACCCCCGGCTGGGTGGTGCGAGGAGGACTACGAAGGGTTAGCCTTCGGTACAAGATGGAGTGCAGTATTCCACCCCAACTTTCGGAATCCCTTATTTGCGGCTTACTCTTTCTTAGCAGGGGGGGGGCGGTAGTCTAGACTTGACCATGTCAACAAGTAGAAGAGGGTTTTGGTCCCCTAATGGACAACAACTATGTCTCAATATGTGAGTAACAAAGGGGTGTTTTTTGTATGCATATCCCCAATGTCCTAACTTAGCTACAATATTGTTTTTTCCTCAAATGAGGTAATAATGTTGGTTGTATTAAGTTATTTTTAAGGCTAGATTGGGGTCATGAACCAAGCATTTTGTTTTTAGGGTGTGAGATGTGTGCAAATGATGTGTATTAACCCCAAAAATCCTATGGAGAAGATGAAATGATCTCACTGTCGGGATGCATATAAATAACATTAATGGATAGTAAAATATCATGCAAAATGACAACTATTTCTTCCAGAATATAAAATAAACACAAGTAAAAGAATGCCTAAGGAACTTACCAAGGTGTAGGAAACATGCATGGGGTCTCGATTATGAAGCTCAAATCAAGAGGTTCATCTACAAGGAAAAACAGACCTCAAAACAAACCAAGGGGATATAATGGATCAGATCTAGACAGAAACAGGCCAAAAAGGGGTAAAACACAAAAAAGGGGTCTAGAACAAGGATCTCAAACACCAAGATAGGCTGAAAAACTGCAAGTCGCGCCTATCGAAAGAACCAGCGCGATCAAGGTCCCACAAAACTAGGAAACAGTCATGATCGGGGAAAAAAAATAGCCAAAAGACTCAGGCGGCATAAAATAGAGGATTAAGCACGACAGGTCACTCAAAACTGATTCACAGTAGCGACCAGGGTCGCTCAGAAAGCCGGGACAGGCGCGAGCTGGATTTATGAGCTAGGTCACACATATCAAGGTAAAAGGAACGACCTGGGTCATGCTTACAAAGAAAAAAGGTGTGCATGGGTCATAGCTTTCGGCTGGATAAGTGTGACTTGGCCCAAACTGGAATTTTTTTTAAAAATGGATGTCGGCTTAGGCCAAGGGGCAGGCACTAAAGCAATACTGGTTTAGATCTATCGCGAGGGGGTTAGATCTATGATGGTTAAAGCCAGCAAAGGAGAAAAAACAAATAGGAAAACCTACAAAAACAAATATCTGTATGGATCTATTGAGTGGAGTCACCAAAACTGTAGTGGGTATTTATCCCCAACTACGTGCAAAAGCACCAACCCTAGATAATGCAGATCATAGGGTAGATTTCACCAATAATAACAGGAAATAAAAACAATAAGAACAATATTTTTTAGATTTTAATGATATATAATGCAAAACAAGGCAAAAGATACCTTTTCTTGAATGTTGGGCCACCGTAGCCATCCTAGGAAATGGTCTTGTGGCTCCACGGTTTTGGTCTCTAGTCTCTTCCATAGCTAGCAGTCGGATGGGGAATGTGGATCCAAATGCGTATGGAGCAAGATCAGCATACTCCGTGGTAAATGGCGTGGCAAAATAATGGCAGAAATGTATGTTGTGTGAATAAGAGAAAATGGCAAAAAAGTGTTTTTGGGGAGTCCTTCACAATGTATTTATAGGATGGTCCAAGGGTTTTTGACCCATGATATTTTATTGTCCATGGTATTCATCTATGGTATTTTGACCCATTCTCATTTTTAGGGTTTTTCACCCTTTTTTGGAGAGAGTAGAGATAAATCACATTAAATGCTCATCTTCACTTCATTTATGGGGAAGGAATAATGATGTTTTGGACCATATTTAGTGGAAATACAATTATGAAGGTCAAAATGAAGGAAATAATGGTGGGAATATTATGTATGATTATGGTTTATACCATAGAGATATAGGTGAACAATTTTTAGTGTTAACATCAACCCTATCCATAGGAACAATTTCCTTAACAACACTATGCACTACCTTCTACATGATAGGTGTTTTCGCTAGTTATTAATATGATAGGCATATGGAAAGTTCAATACATTTGCATACAGTTGTTTTTGCATGGTTACATTGGATCTCTCTTCTCTACTGCTGTGGTGATATCTCTTATTGGAAAATCTACTCATGTGTTGTAAACCATTCTCTGCAAATATATCTATCATACTCAAAGAATTGTTTGATTTTTCATCCTCCATGGTTGGAGGGTTTTCCTAGGGTATATCTTGTCTCTCATGGTTGAGTGATTTATATGGCTTATTTATGAAGATGATTTATGTGGCTGATATATTTGTGATATTTACATGTGGCTGATATATTTATGAGATTCACATGTCGTTGATTTATGAGATACATATGTGCTAAAAAATTTTGATAAAAGTTTTAAAGTTCAAGAAGTTCGTATTTTTCTCAAAAATCAACATGGCATCAGAGCATAGGGCATGAAAGATATTAGTTTTGTGAAGAAATATAATCCTACTTAGATCTTGAAGTGTTTACCAAAATATTTCATCCATGGCATCAATCTCTGTTCGACCGGAAGATAGACTTGAAGGCACATCAAACTTCAACACATGGAAAGAGAGGGTGTTTACTATTCTTGAAGAACATGATCTTGATTCATTCATGTTGGGATATAATAAACCCACTTAATACTTAGGATAAAATATTTAATCATTATTTGATTAATTTCTTATCCATTAGCCTAGATAGTTGGAATCCACTTGCACCACATAGTCAACACTTGCTATATATACCCCATGAGTGCTTTAATCCTGATTTTGGGTTGATCTTGTCTACTTTATTGACTTCCAGAATTAGCAACTACGCTTTCCTATATATTTTTCCTTATATTGCTTTATTCCTTCTTTTAAGTTGATAAGGTAAAGTTAGTCAACTGGGAAACTGCTAACTTTTGTGGCCAACTCATCCTCCATGATTTTCTCTCCATATTAAATGATTAGCAATATTTTCCTTTACACATCATCACTCACTCATTCCTTAGTTAATTCGTGATTTCTTGGTCTAATTAATAAAATGGGGGTTTATCATATTTAGTAAGTTGTCTTTATGAGCTAGCATGAGTTGTCTCCTAGCAACTCTATTTTCCTTTATAAGGATGTATTACCTATGTAATAATATCAATTATCATTCATTGATAATTCCTAATGTGTGTTCATGATTATTATTCTTCTCTTTTTATGCTAATTCTCTACAATTCTCTGTGAGGTTAATTGTGTGCCTAGATCCTTAACTTGTTTATAGAATTCTTGTTGCCATCGAGGATTTAGAATTTTGACATGGTATCCAAGCTATGATATAAAATTTATACAAGACATCGGAGCTTTGAGATATCATTAATTAATCCTCCTTTTTATATTTGCATATTTATTTTGCAGGTACAACTTCAAATGGATTTGAGAGTATCAGTTCCTCTTGTTGCTCCATTCACAAGCTATTCAAAGTTGAAATTGAAGATCATTTCATCTCTAAAGAGACAAAATATCTATGAGATATCTATTGGATTTGGTGAAGAGTCTTATGAAGAGATAAGTGACTGGATGAATGACTATGATAGAACGTTTGGAGCTATATGTCTAGTTATTTCCCCAATCATGTGCCACCTTATTGATTCTGCAACTTACCCAAAGGATCTCTGGACAACATTGGATAGAGTTTTGGACAAGCACAATTAGGATCCTTCTAGCAATTTGGAGAGAAACTCTTGATCCTCAATGATTTCTCTCTCTCAATATTTCTCAACCTCTAGAGTCTCTGATTATGTTGATCATGATGAATAAGTTTCTCATACATTTCATGTTGTTTCTACCCTCTTTGTATCGAATGCTTCCTTCTTCAATCAAGAATCAAATTTTGAAGAGACATATTTTTCTATGTCTCTTGAAGTTTATTCATATTCTTGTGATGCTAATAATTAAAAAGAAGTGACTAATGGAGCTGCTATTTCTATTTTTATTGATGATGATTCACTCACACATTCATTATTCTTCATGTCTTCTATCACATATTTTGAGATCCATGTGTCAGATCCTTCACACTTTGTGCATACCTCTCTCATTGATGGTGCACAACCTAGTGACTTCCTGGATTTTTTCTTAGCCAGATCAAGTCCTTTTAGTGTCTTCCCACTTACCATACTTGATCCCATGCGCTTTTTCAAATCCTCCTTTGTTCTTGGATTCAATCCTCAGAGCCTCCTTGATGATTTTTAACATCTCATTCATTCCTTCATTCATACTTCTACTACAGAGGATTCATTATCACTATATTCCCATGAGTCTATTTATATGCTTATAAGTGTTCTTTTGTATTCTTTGTTATCTATATCAACCCATGAAGCCCTTGCATTTGCACTCTTTGATCCTATGGCTTCTCTCTGTTCCTACATGATCACTTTCACACATCCTCTATGTATAAATGAATTTAGAGACCTCATACATTTGCTTGCACACTTATTTCACCTATCTGGAGCTGATTTCATCTCTATTGGTTCGAGGTTCAAGTCATGACATCATCTTGGATTTGATTACAACTCTCAATATCCTTCAAACTTTCTTTCACATCATTGGATTTATGTTGTTCTACATGGTCCCAGTTTCCATCCTCCAGTTGTTCTTGATCTAGGTGAGCATATTTATCTTCTTCTCGAGAAGAATATTCTGCCAGAAATCAAAATTTAGTTTAGAGAAACATCAGTAGCAGTTCAAAAATTTTGGTTTGCTTCTCATGTCTTTTCTTGTTGGAGTATTTTCCCCATGTGGTTTTTCCTCTTTCCTCAATTCTTTGGACAAGATAAATTGTAAAAGGGTGACCATAGACTTGTTGTTGGGCCCTATATGCATCTATATTTTTTATTATTTTCAGAGATATCATCATAAAGTCATACTTAATGTTATATTTTTATCATTCAAGCTAGCATTATCTTAGAATCTTATCTGAGAGAATAACATGCATAGCAATAAACACAAGAGACAAGAGACACAAAGAATTTTCCTCGGGGAAACCATAAAGGAGAAAACCCGCAACTTCCTCAGAGATAGAATGAGCACCAATGGCAGTAGTAAAACCCGAAAATAGAAAAGATGATCTCCACAGCTTGTTCTCTCTCTCACACTTGAGAGAGCTTCTCCTCTCTCACTCATTGCACCCCAGTGAGTGAGTGTGTGTATTATAAATAGAGAGTCTCACTCTCTATTTATATTCTTTATTTAACTTAATGTCCACTTCAACATGTCGACCCCACTTAACAATTACTTACTAGGGCCAACATCTCTAGAAGAGTCTAATAACCCTAGTTCCCCACAACTGTGGGTACTTTTCCCTTCGATCAACAAGGAGGGTTAACCTTGACACAATTGTGGGGACTATTGCCCCGACTTACAATGGAGGGTTAACCTCAATGAATTTACATGAATTTTTACATTATTGAATCTCCTGATCAGAACATCGTGGCATGACATGACTCAATTACATTATAGATACTTCCCAGAATAAACATCGAGTTACAATACATAAGATATACACGTGAATACATTCTGAAGTTACAAATACATCAACACTCCCTCTTAAATAGGAAGGTATTCTCTCGACACAATTTATCAACACAAGTCTTCTTCTCTGTATCATCTGGATCATCATCAAGTCATCTTCATGTTCAAGTCATCTTCATCGTCAAGTCATCTTCATCAAGTCTGGATCATCTCTGGATCATTATCATCATCATTGCTTCCAATATCTCAGTCAAATGGTGCTATCTCTTCATTCTTCTCGTCATAGGAAGTTATACAAAGCCAGCCCTTTTTCATGTTGGTTGTAGGCCTAGCCTCCATGTAGGTCTTCTTCAGCGCTTATATCTGACCCTAAGTCATAATGGCCCACCCAACACTTACATCTGACCATGAGAGGAACACATCCAATACCATGTCAGAAAGGAATAGCAATCACATCCAGTCATGGAAGGAACACATCCAAGAACCATACCGAAAAGGCTCAGCACTCACATCTGATCATGGGAGGAACACATCCAAGAACCATATCGAAAAGGCTCAGTACTTATATCTGACCATGATAGGAAACTTTATTCACACATCATGATAGGAAAATTTATTCACACATCAAGATAGGAAACTTTTATTCACACATCATGTCAAAAAGGCTCTGCACTTATATCTGACCATGATAGGAAACTTTATTCACACATCATGATAGGAAAATTTATTCACACACCATGATAGGAAATTTTTATTCACACATCATGTTAGAAAGGATCTGCACTTATATATGACCACGATAGGAAACTTTATTCACACATCATGATAGGAAACTTTATTCACACATCATGATAGGGAACTTTTATTCACACATCATGTCAAAAAGGCTCTCAACCCCAGGCTGAGTGTCATTCCAAGACTAAAAAAATTCCTGGTAACTAACCAGGTGCCTCCATTCTCCTAGAGAATGGCCTTCAATGCTTATATCTGATCATGTGGGAACACATCCCATAGTCGCCTCAGAATGGCTTAGCACTCAGATCTGACATGGAAGGAACCAATCCTCCCACCATGACAAAATGGCTCAACCCTTACAACTGACCATGGAAGGAACCAATCCTCTCACCATGTCAAAATGGCTCTCAGCTCTAAGCTGAGTATTCCTGGTAACTGACCAGGTGCCTCCATTCAGAGAATGGAATTCAGCACTTATATCTAATCATGTAGGAACCAATCATATAGTCACCTCATAATGGCTCAGCACTTATATATGACATGCGAGGAACCAATCCTCTCATCATGACAGAATGGCTCAGCCCTTACATCTGAGCATGGAAGGAACCAATCCTCTCACCATGTAAGAATGGCTCACGAACTCATCACTTCCCCTTGGAGGGAACCTCGATCTGGAGAACACCAAGCTTCTCCCTGAAGTACTCAAACTTCACTCTAGCTAATGGCTTAGTTAACACATCAGCTATATGTTCGTCCATCGCAACGTACTGGAAATTCACTGGTCCTCTCTACACCATATCTCTGATATAGTGATATTTGATATCGATATGCTTCGACTTTTCATGGAACACCGAGTTCTCCGACAACTTCACACAACTCTAGTTGTTGCAATATATACAAGTAGCATCTAACCGGAGATCAAATAAATCAGACAGTATATTCATTATCCATACCGCCTCACAACTAGCATAACAAGCTATGACATACTATACTTTAGCTATACTCAGTTCCACACAAGATTGTTTCCTGCTAAACCAAGAGATCACACCTGATCCCATACTGAAGAAACACCCTGAAGTGCTCTTCTTATCGATGGCATTTCCTGCCCAATCTGAATCAACATAACCTTCCAGGTTAATATTTTGATTCACCTCATACTTGAGCCCATAATGAACTGTACCCTTTAGGTACCTCAGAATATGCTTTGCAGCAATCAAGTGAACATGTCTCGGATCTGTTAGGAATTGGCTCAAGGTGTTCATAGCAAAGAAAATATTTGGTCTCATATTCATCGGGTACATCAAGGACCCAATCATCTGATGATACATCATGGCTTCAACTGACTCTTATGAAACAACACTCAGTATCTTCAGGTTCGATGCCATAGGTGTGGTCATGGCCTTGCAGTCCATCATCCTGAACCTCTTCAGGATCTCTACTACATACTTCCCTTGTCCTGGGGAGATTCTGCCACACCTCCATGCCTATAAAGTAGTGCATAGTATCCAAGTCCTTCATCTTGAACTTGACAGCAAGTCTCCTTCTTGCAACTTCTGTCAGGAACAAGTCATCGACATATAACAGGAGCATCACTAGTCTTCTACCTTCAACCTTCAGGAAAAGGTTGGAATCCTCTTTACTCTTAGTAAATCCTAGAGTCACCAGTAATCTATCCATCCTGTCATACCATGTCAAACCTCAGGATATTTTGTAGTCACTCCCTCTGAAGTGAAGCATCATACTCCCTCTGTCTTTTGTACTCTATGCACTCTTTTCGTGAGAAGCCTCATGCTACGAATATTGCCTTGTATCCCATGATGTTTCCATCTACTGCATGATGGAACTATGAACTTCCCTTCATGTATCGATACTGCATCCTAGACATCATTCTTCTTGAACTGGTCTTCCCTTTCTTCTTGGTTACTTCTTCATAGCTGGAAGGTTCTGCATCAATGATGTCGCTGCATTTGTCATATTATTCTTCATCTGTCATCACTTATTCATCAGAACAAGTCTCATCCTTCTTTTCTTGTAGGTGATTATGTACGTGATCTTTCCTACAAGTCAATTGCATTAGTTGTATGGTTAGAAACATTTCATAAGGCATATTCATAATGGAAAATTCTTATGCATAAATATATGATCATGCAACTATTTTATCCAATACAACATTCATCCATATCTCACAGAAACTTTTCTAGATGCCTTCCATCTCCACCAGGGCCACATTGAGATTGTGCACTAATCCAATATGTCAGCAAAGAGGTTTCATTCTAGATAAGTAGCAATGGAGATTTGTATAGCACCATGAGCTACTTACCCATCACATGCATATTAGTAGTATACTGTCATTAATGAAAACATTCTATCATGCATAATACATCAACTGAATATAAACAAATTCATAACAAAACAATATCATGAAACGACAATTGAATACTTATCTTTATTAGTTTTGTGAGTAGCATCCTTCTCGAGCCTTTAGCTTTATCATCTTCTTCATTCATAATAGCATCATTTCTTATCCAAATGCTAAGATGGATAAGAGGTTCTTCAAGATTTGAGTCCTCCGTATTCCTCATCACTTGAGGGATCTTCTTTGGATGGTGAGAGCTTGATCTTCAGTTGCTCCCATATTCTCTTCTCTTATTATGAGTCTATCTTCTTCTTCTTCCCAGAGTCTACTGAAAGTAATCACTTCCTTCTGGCACACATTCCTCACATGAATGAATCCCATGATCCTGGGATGTCATTCAAGGTGGCTATCACTACTTCTGCATTCTCCACTTTTTCTTCTACTGCTACAAGTTGTTCTTTGATTTGAGAGACCCATGTGAAGTATGATTGTATGGTCTCTGTATTCTGGATCTTCACATTCTTCAACGAGTTTCTTAAGGTCATCTTCGGATTTATGTTCTTCCCTTAAAATATCTTGGTCAAGGAATCAAACATCTCTTTCGGTGTCTTTAGGGAAGACACTTGTGGTACAAGGTGATCCATGATTGAATCAACAATGATCTTCTTGGCCTTGACTAAGTTCTTCTTGTGTAATGCTTTTAGCCTCATCTCCCTCTGGAACTAGAACCTCTCTACTTATGTGGGTGTCCAATTCATTTCCTTCAAGGACTAGTGAGATCCTATACTTCCATGCTTGGAAATTGTCAACTTCACCAACCTTATCATCAAGCTGATGTGATAGATCACTTTGAAATGAGAACCTCAAATTAAAATAGCAAAATATTAGATCTTACCGATTTGAGGTGTTCGTCCTGGTTTCGAAGTTGGATGATCAAGGGTTTGTCAGAGAAACCCTAATTCTAAAAACTTAGAATCTTTCATATATAATTGGATATAAAGATAGAACTCTTCAAGGTGATATTTCCAATGTACTCCTTTTCTGAAAACAGTGGAGGGAAGCTCCTGGAATAGGAAGCCCTAGTTTTCCAATTTCTTCTACAGAAATTCCTGATACTGTTTATGCAATATCTCCGAAATTGCTCCTCCTCTGTCTTTGAAAATTTTCACTGAGGTATCCTCTCATGTCCCTATTACAAAACCATAGGTTTCACCAATTGGGACCTATGATCGTTTTCCTATGATGAGGAGAGAAATCCTATGTCGGACTCACTCAAAAATTCTTCTTTTGTAGAAAGCCCTAATTTCCCGCACCAAAAACTAAAAATGCCCGGAATCGAATTCCACTTCGACAAAAAGATGTGCCCTTCGATGGAGAGTCATCCTAGAATAATTTTGTTGATGAATTGTGGAGAGAGACCTAAAAATTAAGAAGCCATAGCTTTTGTAGCTACACAATGTCTTCTTCTCAGGTTAGCTCTAATACCATGTTATATTTTGATCATTCAAGCTAGCATTATCTTAGTGATCTTATCTGAGATAATAACATGCACAACAATAAACACAAGAGACAAGAGACATAAATAATTTTCCTTGGGGAAACCATAAAGGAGAAAACCCCGCAACTTCCTCAAAGATAGAATGAGCACCAATGGCAACAGTAAAACCCAAAAATAGAAAAGATGATCTCCACAGCTTGTTCTCTCTCTCACACTTGAGAGAGCTTCTCCTCTCTCACTCATTACACCCCAGTGAGTGTGTGTGTGTATTATAAATAGAGAGTCTCACTCTCTATTTATATTCTTTATTTCACTTAATGTCCACTTCAACATGTTGGCCCCACTTAAGAATTACTTACTAGGGCCGACATCTCTAGGAGAGTCTAATAACCCTAGTGCCCCACAACTATGGGGACTTTTCCCTTTGATCAACAAGGAAGGTTAACCTTGACACAATTGTGGGGACTATTGCCCTGAATTACAATGGAGGGTTAACCTCAATGACTTTACATGACTTGTTTACATTATTGAATCTCTCAATTGGAACATCGGGGCATGACATGACTCAATTACATTATAGATACTTCCCGAAATAAACATCGGGGTACAATACATAATATATACACGTGAATAAATTTTGAAGTTACAAATACATCAACACTTAAGGGGGGGTGTTTGGTTATAATAAACCCACTTAATACTTAGGATAAAATATTTAATCATTATTTGATTAATTTCCTACCCACTAGCGTATATAGTTGGCATCCACGTGCACCACATAGTCAACACTTGCCATATATACCCCAAAAGTTATTTAATATTGATCCTGGATTGATCTTGTCTACTTATTGACTACCAGAATTAACTATGCTTTCCTGCAGATTCTGCCTTAGACAGATTTATTCTTGCTTTTCAACGGAGAAGGTAAAGCTAGTCAACTAGGCAACTGCTATCTTTTGTGGCCAACTCATCCTCCGTGATTTTCTCTCCATATTCCATGATTAGAAATATTTTCCTTTACACATCATCACTCACTCATTCCTTATCTAGTTCATTATCTCTTGGTCTAATTAAGATACTTCTTTATTCACCTATGGGGGTTTATCATATTTAATAAGCCTGCTTTATGAGCTAGCATGAGTTGTCTCCTAGAAACTCTATTTTCCTTTATAAGGATGTGTTCACTAGTACAAAATGAAGAATTAGCTACTAGGTGACTAAAAATTCTAGTCATCATAGGTTTTTCAAGCGATTTACTACTAAATATGAGAAATTATGATTGACCCAACTATAAACAACTAAAATTAATGACTAATTTAGTCACGAGTTAACAAATATGACTAGATAATAAGTGACAGAGTTAAAAATGACTAACATAAACGACTAATTTAGTCACGGCATAAAAAATGACTAGCTAGAAGAATAAGAATTAGTCATTTTTAATTGTGTCACGGAAAATTGCAAATTTGACAATGAAGTGTAAATTTTGTAAATTGGCTACCTTTCATTAGTAATATTGGTTCCATGCACCTTGATCTTCAGAGATCCAACAAATCTATTGCATGAATTTTCTCTTGACCATCTTTATCCATGTTGCACCATTGAAGCAAGCCCGGTTAAGCGTGTGCCAAAGGAAAATTAGGTTCCTATGTCAATTACAAATTAGGTACTAGAACCAGTACCTCATCGATACCTAGCTAGAAGAATCATAGCTAGTTGTTGATCCTTCGACAATGTAAGAGTCCCTGCAAGTGCCATACGTCTGAGGTGCTTTTCTAACTTCAATATAACTATATTCATGATCTGTGACTGTCAAATGTCTAGCTACACCAGTCGACTTAACTTAACTAAGTTGAGTTCCTTTAAATGTCATAGCAGTTGATCCAACATATAATAATTGAACCGATGGAAGCACCAAGAACAATATTTTAACCAATCAAAGACTCAATTAAAATTAAATTGGGGTGCTGACCCAAAACCAATCTCATATCCATATGCAGTATAAAGGTAGAGGTCCGACCCAATCTCGGAGTTTCAGGTTAATATTTCGATTCCTCAACCTCTTAATACAGGCTTGATGACCTCGCAGAATGTGATATGTATAATGTAGTGATGACCTCTCCTCATCACTATCAAGTTAAACCTCCTTTATGCATTAGTGGCCAGGTAAATTTTGCATCTTTCGTCATGACCACCCACCTAATTCACAATGTGCACAACTCTTCTCTGCCAACGTCCTCGATCCAAGTTTATTATATATACTTATACTATAACAAAAATTACCATTAAAACAAATATTATATTTATAAAAAACACAAATTATTATATTTATATGAAACACAAATTAATTAAATTTTATATTAATCCTAATTTATAAAACTAAACAACTTATATGATAATTATTAAAAAAATATAATATATAACCAATTAACATAATTTATATAATAAAATACTAAAAATATAACAAAAGCAAAAAAAATCTATTATGCAAATGTAGCTTTTGACCCAACTCTCGATCCAACAACTCTCCACCCACCTCTGTTACGACATTCATGGTTGATGGTCAATTTTCTTGAACCCATGGATATTTCATCCTCCAATTCTATCAATAACTACTCAACCAGCTCATTGATGCCAAATAGCCTGTCCAAACAGACCGTTGGCGCCAAATATTTTGTGTTGGCTGGAGCCGAGGAGGGTTTGGTCGGTTATGAGGGAAAGTAGTGTGAATTGGGTGGAATATTTGGTCATTTATCAGGCCATCTATGATACCTGTTGAGGAGATTGGTATAAATATTCACCATTGTTGACGGTTTATAATTTCAGTATTTAATTTCCATCGTTGTCATGGATAAAACAACATTGGAGAGAACCTGGAGTCTCTTGAAGAGGTGGGCCATGAATTCTACAACTCTAGAGTCAACATCACCTTCTTCCCTTACAAAATCCCTGGTAAGTTTCTTGGTTTAATGTGAATTGATAAATTTTGCGTGGTTATAATACCGAAGCGTAGGTAGCTAGGTTAAAATAGTTGGTAAGTTTCATTTTTAGGTAGGTTAATATCGCAGGTAAGTAGGTTGATATCGCACGTAAGGAGGTAGGATTTATGAGGGAGGGTAGGTGAATATCCTGGTGCTAGCTATATCCCTGATTTCTGGTTGAAGCAAGCTTAATAATTTGGTTGGGTGTAAAGCACTCCATTAAAATGGTTGAGTGGTTGTATTTTCCTCCAGTTCTTTATTAATTAGGAAGAGATTGGTACTGCTATCTGCTACTATTTGTTAAATCGTAGACACATTATATATTGATTTTTCTTATTATTCTTGGCTCAGGGAAAGTGTCCCCATGACCCCTATCCTCTGTAAGAATAAGTGGCATGCCTTTTATTTCTCAATCACAACACTGGGCAGAACCCTTCAACCCACGACACACCCTTGCTCTATCTCTTCTATCCAAGTTGTAATCTGCATCCACTCACCAATTGTGACACCAATCCCAATGTTGATCCATCATGAACATGTTGATGCCCATGACTAGGGGGATCCTTGAAACCGTTGAACACCCTTAATGAGAAGTAGAGATAGTAGCATCCGAGCCCAAAACCTAACCAACACATCTATATTAAGAGCCAATTACAGAGATTTAGATCTTAGTCGGGTCCTAGTTCATCCATTAGGTAGCGAAACCTGTGTTTTTTTCTTTGATGTGTTATGAGCCTAATGCCCAATGAAATCTAGGACAAAACTACTAATTAGCTCCTATATTCGTTGAATGAGGGATGGATTCATTAAGATTGGGATAGCAGAGTTGAATGAGGGATATGGGTGAGATAAAAAGGTGCTATAATAATACGGATGCTTATATATGCTCCTTTAACTAAAAACATATATCCTTGTGTGCGTAGACTACTACATCGCCAGGGTAGTAAAGACGTTTTTTTTTAAGATGAAAATATATTTTTGTCTCAAAATTCTATTTTATTGTTTTAATTGTATTTTTTATTAATTATTTCCTAAATGTGGAAGGTTTTCTCCCAGAACTCTCTATGTCACCGTGCTCTTGAAGCTTTCTCAGCTTTCTTTTATCTGTCTGGTGGATATATATCATTCAAGCATTCCTCTATTCATGAGCTTGCTTATTGGTATCGACTCTTTCCTGCCCTCTCCAACCTTTCTAGTATTTGTTTAATCCGTCTTATGATTAATATTGATCAAGTTGTCCCTATATTATACTTGATCTCGCTAAATGTTGGTATCGATACTTACATAGCAAAGGCGCAATGGGTATTTTAGCGATATGCTCATAGTGGCGAAGGAATGAGGTCATAGTAGGGAAGAGGTGGTAAGAAACATGCATTTTTGGTTGCACACAATGTCCAGTGTTCTTTGTGCATGGAGGGTTTGTTTGGAATAAGCTCGGTCGTGTCCATTGCAGGTATTTTTTTGCTTTCCATGTTTTCTTTGAACTGGGCGAAGAAAAGCAATTTTCATCCATGCTTAGCCATTTAGGCAATTGAATCCTCTACTATGGGAGCTTGAATCCTCTGCTACAGGGGCTTGGCACAAGATTAAAACTTCATTTGAGGGAATAATTAGAGTGGAAGTAAAGAACACGGTCACATGGATCAAAGAAGGTGCTTTAACAATAGGATTCATCCCTTCACATAGCTATGGACATGAATACGCTACTGGGGAGTGAGACTTCCTCACAAATGAGAGTCAAGAAACCGTTGGGATCTTATTGTAGAGGCCAAGGATATAGGGAACAACTTTATTTGTCTAGAGGACCATCAACCATAAAAAATGAAGGAGATGTCCTTGCTTGTCTAAGAGACAGTTGCATATCAACTAGAGGAATGACAGAGCAAAGGAGCCTATTTCAGAGGGTGAGGATACAGAGAAAAATTCGATTTGTCTGGAGAGCCATCTCAACCATAAAAAAAATGAAGGAACCCTCCATGCTTGTCTGAGAGACAGTTGCAGATAAACTAGAGGAATGATAGAGCAAGTGACTGGAACTTGTACTCAAGGCATTTTGTCATCCTAGGCATTATATGGAACCTTCATTTGTTGTTGTGGAATGACTGGTTCTTTTCCTCAATAAGATAAAAAAACCTAGCATGTCTATTAGGGTTTTGGTATTAGAATTGTCAAACGAAAGAGGACAACACTCCTAGGGAGGACCAATTCATTATGTCATTGTTGGGTGCATGGTTTCTATTATTGGCAACTCCATATTTGTCTAATATGATATCAATATATTTAGTATGTATGTTCAATGCTTTCAAATAACTTTCATTTATAGTTTATATTTTATGTACACAATGATATGATAAGAAGGCAATGATGCTACATTAATGGAGCTACAACTGAATGGTGAATTTTGAATGAGATTGTGGTGAATGGCGGGTCGATTGACATCCATGGACCCTTTTCTCCAAAATTCTTCCCCGTAG
The DNA here is from genome assembly GCA_001517045.1 of Pseudotsuga menziesii. Taxonomy (NCBI): domain Eukaryota; kingdom Viridiplantae; phylum Streptophyta; class Pinopsida; order Pinales; family Pinaceae; genus Pseudotsuga; species Pseudotsuga menziesii. The sequence goes on from LPNX010925292.1 coordinate 166,073, forward strand.
TTTACCACATGAAGTATAATGAAATATTCTACGAAGACCATCACTACAAGTACAATTACCAAGGCCTCATTATGTTCACCTTGTCCCTTTATGTTACAGGCCTGGCTAATTCAATGGTTGTGACTAATGTAACAAAGAGATATGGGTGCAATGCTAGTATTATAAGAAAAGGTATATGTTTTCTCATGGGAGCAGCTCTCAACACTAGCACCATGATTTTTTTCATGTTCATTAGCAGCTGCATAATGCTTGGAGTGGGATTCACCTTCTCAAATGAGGTAGGATTCTATATGTATTGTGTTAAACGATTCCTACTGAGTTTTGTGACACTAAATCCAGTTATTTAGTCATTTGTAGGATTTAACAATTACTTCTTTCAATTTGAATGACTTGATTTTATTAGAGTTTATATTTGTATCTGAATACCTTGGGTTTAAAGACCTTTTCTAGTCTAAACTTTAATTGATTTCTTTTATAGAGACCTTAGTTTGAATTTGAATGAGTAGAGCTTAGTGTTTAGTTTGAATTTGAATGACTTTGGTTTACAGACTTTTTAGTCCCATCGCGAATGAGTTGGATTGCAAAGCTGTTAGTTTGAATTTAATAACTTAGGGTTTATAGTGACTTTGTTGGTTTGAATTTGAATGATTTGGATTTGGACTGGTTTTAGTTTGTTGATTTTATTTTTTTTAATTTGTCTCAAGGCCATTTATTTCTACCTCTTAGAGATGGCACCTACAAAAAGTAGAGGAGAAATTAATATAATGTTACACTTGGCCATAATACTTATGATCTTCACAACAAATATGTTTAATTACATGACTCAGAGATTGAAACCATGGGCTAGTATCTCTCCCTTATTCTAGGATTGGTTGTAGTTTTTTCTGTTTAGATAACTATTGGAGGGATGTTCCTTTTTTAGAGGCACAACAACCTAAAATAATGTATGCATCTTGAGGAAGGATGGGCTATCCTAGAGAATATCAGGGGCATGTGAAACATAGAAGAAAAGTACAAAGATATGGTGGATGCAAGTTAATGGGCTAATGTAATCATGCATAAAGGCCCATGTTTTAAATATGGACTAGAATGAATTCAACATTTTTTTATGCCGCTGTACTTTTTGGGAATTTGGGATTTGGTGCAAATGCATCCCTATACTTGATGGACCTCATTATAGAAACTTTTTGTAGTTATCATCTTGGTATCAATTTCCATGGTCAACAGATGGGTTGTAGATCCATGCCACTTGGTGATGGCATTCAAATAATGGTATGCCAGGTAATATAATAGATGATAGAGTGTAGGCTCTAGGTTTTTTTCAAACTTCTTGTTTTTAACCATGGCAATACACATCGTAGCCATCATCTTTGAGCTTCCATATCATATTTTCATAGTGTCTTGAGAGGTCCCAGCACCCAGGGAACACATATTTTGTGTGTGCATTTTTTAGATTTCCTATATCCTTGTGTGAGGGAGTCATCATTGTCACCGCTGATATTTATTGGCAATTCCAAAGAAAATTTACCATCCACTTTCTATCATTTGGAGCACCCAAATTAATGAGTTGAGCATGGGTTTTGAGGACGTAACTCGGTTCATAACTATCTTCTAACATTAGAAAACTTCAGGTAGCTTTAAATTGTTGTTGAAATTTTTAAGTAAATTAAAAAGATTGAAATCACAGTTGAGAACCCAGCTTCACTATATAAGTTAGGTTTACTCAATAGCTTTGAGGATTTGTTATCTTTTTATGTCAATTAAAATTTGATATCATAGTTGAGAACGCAACTTCTAACACTAAATATCTTCATAAATTCAGGTAGCTTTGAATTGGTGTTGAAATATTTTAAATAACAGTTTACAAGTTGTACTATATTGTGGTTAAAATTACTCTAGTTGTGTTGTTTACTTATACTACATTTCCTTTGGAACACACTATTCAAGCTTAAGCAAGAGGCTTCTTTTTCAATATGAAGTATTTGAGGATAAGGTTGAGGATAGAAATGGGATGGAAGGAAGTTGAGTGTTGTCTCCCAAGCTTTACAAAGGTAAGGTTGATGATCGCCAGCATTTTTTGAAAATGTTATTTTAGATTAAGGAATAGAAGTATTTGGACACCTTGGACAGGTATTAATAGAAATGAATATATGGATATTTTCTCTTAAACAAAATAACATTTGTAGTTTTAGACATCCATTAAGTAATTTCTTTTTTATAAAGATAAAATTGAAATAGAGGTAGATAGTTTTGTGAAAGATCTGAAGGTATTCTAAACATTTAACAAAGAGATATCAACAACGATATATCAAGGAGATAACTCAGTTTCTACCACCAGATAAGTTCAAGTAGCTCTAAATTGTTGCTGAAATTTCCAAGTGAATTAAAATTTGAAATCAGCTTCTAGCACTATATAACTTTAGGTAGCTTTGAGATTCTTTTTTAAGTTTTATGTAAATTAAAAATTTGAAACCAAAAGTGAGAGCTCAATTTCTAACACTAAATATCTTCGTGTAGCTTTGAATAGCTAATAGAAATTTTTATGTGAAATAATATTTCAAATCAAAGTTGAGAATATGTATTATTTTGTGGTTGAAACTCCAGTTGTGTTGTTTATTTATACTCAAGTTTCTCTAAAACACACTATCCCACTTCTAGATCACATATCAATGCATATATTAGAATGGAACTTATGTTTATGCTTAAAGTTGTAATGATAAATTCTAATCTTTTAGATTAGATAGTTAAGTTCATGAAGCACCTGGAATGGATTGTGGTAGATCGTGGATTTTCTGCTATCAACAATTTAGATGGAATGATAGAAGAATTTGGTCACCTGCTATTGCTGAAGGCTTTGGTGATAAATCAGTGCATACAAATGAGGTCTCTGCTAGATTCCTTCAAGAATCTAACAAATCTCGAGCACATCGACCTGTCTCTTTTCCTAAAGTTGGAGAGGCTTCAAAATTCCTTTAGAAAGTTAATGAGGCTTAAATATCTTGAATTAAGCGTGTAGTGATTTATCCATGTCTAGCGACATTCTTGGAAACAACAACATGCTTGAATACATCAATCTTAACTATTGTGGCAATATTGAAGTATTTCCTTCCCAATTTGCACACCAGCGTTACCTAAAAAAGTTAAAATTGAATCTCTCAGAGTTAAAAGAATTTCCTGGTGACATTGGAGAGCTAAGCACGTTGAATTGTTAATACAACTGAAACCGCAATTACTCTAGCTGACCAGAAAACGTAGAAGACCCAATCCATATTTCCAAACTTGACAAATCTTTACACACACACCTAGTGTCTGCCCAACATAAAAGAAGAAGTGTTCATGACTTGGATTCATTCATATCAACTCAATCTAAAATCAATGTGATAGCGGCCTTCTTTACGCCTAGAATCGAATATTTAATTCCATAATTAAGTTGCAATAAAGTATGGGCTTGCTTTACCCAAATCTTTTTCCAACTTATATGTGTATGGGATTTAAAGCAATTTGACTATCATGAACTCTCTGGTTATATATATAGTTTACCTTAATTATAAAAGTTTTTTTAAACCTTTAGTTGCTTTATTCACTTTATGCTTTAATTGAAATAGTTTAATCAATGGTCACGGAAAGAAAATTACATTAAATTTTGATTTTATAATAAATTATATTATTCATACCTTAAGCGCATAATGTGATGAATATAATCAAGCATTGTTAGTTTCCATGTTCTATTGTGGTGGATGATTAAGCAGTCACGTAGTCAGGAGAACATAATTATATTCCTACTTTCAACATAACATATAAAAATACATGATAATTACTTTATCATTACTTTACATAATCCATTTACAATTACATTTTTGTTTAGTGAAATATGTACTCCTAAAAGCTGAAATTGTGAGTGAATGTGTTTTCATTATCGTGGGAAATCTTTAACACTCATTGCATATTGTATCCACAAATTGTTACAGTGCCACAGGATGTTGCTTTACCAAGTATGCAACTATTGAGGAAGCAGACAGAGCAATATGAGCTTTACATAATCAGCCCACATTACCAAGGTATGCGTGTAATTTGAAAAAGGTTATATGCTTCTTGGTTGGGCTACTTGATATTGTATAATGTATATTGTGGGTCAAGCATTTGCTTGTATTTTTTCATTATATCAGGGCTTAGGTCCAATACAAGTTGGATATGTTAATGGAGATCGTGAACGCCTTGGTAATTTTCTTTTGTCCTCTATGGAATGAAGACATGAAGACAGTTTCAAATCTTGATAAGCTAACTGTTATTTTTTTGTTGTTTTTGTTTATGGTGTGTTGTGTTGAAATGATTTTAATTGCTTTTAAGTTTAATGTTACTTCTTATTATGATAAATATTATTTGAAAAGGTGGAAAGTAATTATGACATCAATTTCTATGATGTCACTATGTTACATTGTTCTTGGTAGTCTCTTTTGTTCTCTTGTGATGTTTTCTCATGCATTTGTGTAGCACTCACATTATTTTTTAATTACCCTATTTATGGCAGGTACAGTGGAGTATAAATTGTTTGTTGGCTCGCTAAATAAGCAAGCTTCAGAAAAATAAATCAAAGAGGTGATTTTTCTTTTCATCTTTACAAATATTGACAGTACTTTTCAACTTAGTATGTAGGGGTAAGGACAACATCTGCTTTCAATTCAACAGGGATTTCCTTATCAACCTTTTCTAATAGATGAAGTAATTTTTTTTTGTGTGTACATTCCTTCCAAATGCTTGTACCTTCCCCATTTATTCCCATTTTTCTCCAGGATGGTGGGCATCTAGTTTCTTCTATGTATCTATTTATTTGTGGTGCCTTTGTGGTGTATCTATTGGACTTTTCTGTGGGGAAAAAAAGGATCATTCTTGATAATATGCAGCACATTTCACACTTAGAAAATATAACATGATAGAAAGGATGTGGGATATTAATGAAGAGTATTGTAAATTTCCATCTTAGACTTTGTGCTGAAAATAATACTAGTAAAACTAATATCATAGTAGTTTTTTGTGGTAATTCTACTGTTCACCATCCCTTCTGTAGCATTGGCATTTTTCTCAATTGCTAACAGTAAGCTCCTACAGGATAAAAAATGGACATAACTAAATACTCTCCTATATATTACTAGTTCATTTTCCCATGGATGGAATGGAAAGTTTGGGAAAAGACTGCTTCAAAATTTCATTATTGATTGAAGCAATTAAGGTTGTCTACTCTCTTTGTTAGACAAGATTGTATGGTTTAAATGCATACTAGATCCTAACTATGCTTCCATAATCAATCATGTACTTACGTTTGCGTTTCCACATCTCTCTTCTATTTGTTGAGCTCAATACATCATGTCTCTCCTCGGGAATACATGAAGTATGAAGGTTGTGTTTTATCTCTATTATTTATCAATATAAATTCTTTGCTTTATATAGAACTTAATTAATAGTCATCACAATTTAGATGGATGCTAACCCTCTCATTGCTGCACCAAATATTCCCAAATGTTGTATTTCTGTACTCCTCATGTGGTGTTAGACTTGCTGAAACATTCCCCAAATTTTGGCCCCATAAACAATAGATTTTTATGGTTAAATGAATGGAAGAGCATTCACTTTGCACTACATCTCAGCTACAATTTTGGGACGATATTTAATTCACAGACATGATCTAAGGGTTACTCAAGCCTCAAGAGGTCTGTAGAGATGATGCAGACATTTGTATTTGGAGAGACTCTATGGGATGTGGTAAAAGGAATTGCATTCTTGTCTTACTAGTGAAATCTTTGATTACTTTTGGTCTCTTAGTCCAAGAGAATGAGATTGATTAAGACGTGGATACGAGTACAGGAATTCCTTTCTAGTGTCAGGTAAAGGACAAAGATTTTTCTTTACATTGTACTATGCACGGAAGATTTAAATGTACATGGAACTTTATGAAAAAAATAAAATTTGTAATGTATGTGTTTTTAATAAGTTAAGTAAGTGTTGTAACTGGGTTAACTACCTATCCTTTACTAGGCAGGGTGCATGGAAATAAAGGTGCCCAAATGATTTCTGAAGTTTGCATAAGTTTTCCTCCACGGTTTGATACAACCTTCAGCCACCGTGAAACGCTAAAATTGCAAAATGAGTAGTAGAATATTTTGAAATGCTTGAATGTTTTGAGAAAACACTGAAAACATAACTAGCACTGGTAGATGAGTTGAGCTATTTTTTGGTTTCTTAGACAATAATTTCTCATGGTGGATTGATATTAATCTTCTGATATCAACTTCTTAATATTCTATACTCTTTGGGTTATGCAAAAGTAGGAAACAAATCTTTTTAGACCAAGGGATTGTGTGTTACATTTTGATGTTCACACCCATGCTATTGGAAGTTTTTCTTAGGTTTTCCCTAGAAAAAAGGTTTCAGTGGTTCTTCAACTCATGCAGTATGTGTTAGATGCAAATTAAATCCAACCCAAATAATCCTTAATGAACTACTAAGGATAGATGGAGGATGGATATATTTGAAGTATCTTGTGATAAAATTTGATTTAATGGATTGTCTTTGATGTTGATGTTATGACAGGTTTTGAATACCCCAGAAGGATATTTTAGTAAGAAAGATGAAAATATGGAGAACTTAATTGCCATTTCTTGTGAGGAAGACTATGAAGTTTGCATCCCTCTGCTGGAGAAAGGTAGGCTAAATTAATTGTTAAGATTCAGTAAAAGCTTCTGGAATTAAGGGGAATTCAAAAGCTTCAATTGTTGGAAGATCTAAAAGGAAAGAATTTGCTCCACAGAGAATATCTACATAAACACAGTGTAAGCTTTGTCAGTTTACTGCATTATCACATGGTACTATTGTTTACTGGGGACTTCAAACCTAAAATAATCCATAGTATTGTAAATTGATACTTTAATGTAAGAACGTGCATTATGTATCCATGTTGACACAAACTAAAGAGAACTATTTATCCTGCAGGTGTAAGGGTTTACTCCCCTGGGTTTTTATTGAATGGAATCGTTTTTCAGAGTCTGGATTTTTCTAGGTAGGAGAAGACCATGTTTCCATGTGTGTTTTTTATCACAATATTCAGTTGGAGGTTACATGTTTATAGAGGTTGGATGTTCATGGATGATCTTGATATGCTCTATTGTGGTTTGATATTAGGGTACATTCTACTCATTTCAATTGAGCATTCTGTTTCTTTTTTTAAGGGGTAACAACAGGTAGAAACATGTTGCAAAGTTGAAGAGCATCTATGCTTAAAGCTGATCCCAAGTTTGCAATGGGGCAGGGAAAATTTCAACACTTTTTTCATTATATTGCTTGTACTGGTCATGCTACAATTGTAATAAGATTTGAGGACTGTGATAGTAGTATCCCATTTTTTAGATCTAACTTGTATCCAACAATTCAAATTTGTAGGATTTTATCATTATGAAATCTAAAAATCTAGTAACAAGCGACCTTCTTTCTAGATCATGGACAGGTAGCAAATTCCTGATTCCTGAAAGGCGAGACATGTAGTCTTCTATAGCATGATAAACAGTGACATTGCCAATAATAGTAGGTTTGTTGCATTCATATCTGAAGCATGGTAAGCATCAAATGCTTCTAAAAGTGCAACATTCATGGCTGCTTCAAAGCGATTAAAACCTGTCTAGCATTGGCATGTTTAATGAGCAGTTTCCATCTTTAAAAAAGTGATCAAGGCAGGCATACAGTCACTCAAAGATCCGAAAAACAACCATTGTTAGCAATCAATCTATTTTCTTAAGATATGCACCTGCTACTGTAGTTAGCATCAACCATGTACTAGATTTTGTTGTTATTCTGTTCAATGTATTTTCTCTTGATGATCCGTCTTTCTCACTTCGATCCACTCTCCAGCTCTGTTCTTCACCCTCACTGTCACTATCTCCATCAGAGAATCTAATCACAAGGTTATCATCTTTCTCTTCTGCTGCAGGAGATCTAATAGAAGGATGTAGATCTTGTAAACTGGATAAGAAGACATCATTTTCCTTACGGCCACATAATGGAACTGATAGTGCACTAGAAACTTGTAGTTGTGTCCCATTTCTATCGAACAAATTATTTGTGGAAATAAATTTCCCATATGAGAGTGGGTGCGGCAGTGGTTGCTTTCTCTTCCTCTTCTTGTTGGGAATGGAAGCCATAGCCCTTGCTCTGAGTTCTTCAATGTCCATAGTGCCGAAGTTGACTTCTGCACTGAACTTCTTCGACTTGGCAAGTAAAAAACATAATTGGGGAGGTCAGACCCTCTCTTACTCTTACCATCTACTCTGCCCTGCCTCTATCCTCCCGTAGAAACATACCCTATGTTATAATGTTGTACTAATGATAGGTTTTGAACAATTATTCATGAACCTTGAACTTTGTACTTGTAAATATAACTCCACACCAAAATATGAGAACTAGGTCTTAGTCAGGATCTTATATTCTATTGAAGAAGCAACGCATCCCACATGGTGAGTCAGAGTGGAAGGCGTAAACATGCCATAGGGCCTGAAGGGAATTGGAACTTAAAACTAATTCATAATTAGATAATCAGGGCAGGGCACTTTCACATTCCACTCAAGCAGGATGGAGACATGCTTTATTACCCTTACGAAGAAATAGTTTTTGTAGGCAGTTCAAATGGGGAATATGAACCTCATCATAATTTTCTTTATCCTTTGCTTCATCATAAATGTGCTTTTCATGGTCAAGTAAATTCCTTAATTTTGAAAGTCATAAATCTTGATAAGAATATGCCTTTATGCAACTGTGCATTATAAGAACACTGTAGAATACCAGTCACTCCAACCTTTTCGATAGGTTTAGTCAATCTCAAAAGCTTACTAGAATATAAATTTTAGTGTAGTATTATTTTAGGTGACCATACATTCTAAGGAAAGTTCAGTTCTTATCAATGGTTATTTCTCTCTGTGAACTGTTGACCAATCATCATGGAAGTTGTTTTAGATCATGTACATCTCAACACAGAGCTGATATATATTTTGTTATACCTAATAGTTTGCAAGTTTTTCAAGTTTAATTCATGCTTAACTAGTTGTCCTACCTTTCAAATAACTAGTATCATCACCTAAAAGCCAAATATACAACCCTTTAAAGGTTTCTCTAAAGATGCAATGTTGTAGGAGCAGGGTATTTCTATTTATATTTGCAACATGACTCTTTAATTATTGAATCCACTATTAGGTGCTCTTATAGCCAACGAATAATGATTCACAAAGCATAACTCCTCCATACAAAATGGTACCTTTGAAACAGTGAATGATTCAATGCTAAATACTTGCAATTCCCCAAGTCAAAATACTTGCAATTCTTTGAATTCTAGGTCTAGAGATCATTTTTGCAAGACATTACGGTGCATAGGGAGTCAAGTCTCTAATTTTGAAAATGATAATCGTCGAGTCTCCATTAGCAATAAGTTTATGAATATGCCTGGCTCTTAGAATTTTTATCACTTGATTTAAAGCTAAAATAGGCTTCACAATAAGAGAAGAAACCTTTTGCAGTTTGATCACAACCATAGACCTGCTTATTATGGAACCTTCTCAAAGAAAAGGTGAATATAATTTGCATAATTTTAAGTTTATTAATTATCAAAGCAAAAGGTTGTGTTCTAATGATAGCCCATGATGGTGAACATATGAAACACCTTGAAGCTCATGGATTCTTAATATTGTAGTAGACAAGAGCGAAATTTTTGTTTCTGACTCTTTGTTTTTGATGTAGTGATGGCATTGGGCTTCGAAATCCTTTCACGAAGGACTCTTCTTTGGACTATGAGAATGATTGTGATGAAGAATGGGAAGATGTACTCATCACTAAATCTCTTTGGTAAGAGTATTTGTAGTATTTTTATTAGCTTTAGTTACAGGGAAAATTGCACATAGCTCTCAGGAATTAGTTTATCATAAATACTAGTTAATGGTAAGTTGTAACAGTAATAATTATGTAGTTTGTAGATTGATATCTATCATAAATTTGTTTGAATATCATCATTGTCAAGCAATAACAACTTCTTTAAAGGTGCTAGATCAATGGTAGAGCGCCTGCCTAATTATAAGCAGGAGGTTGGTGGTTTGATTCCTCCGTGCCCTATCATAAATTTGTGACTACAAGAACGACTAAATTCTCATATATACGACTATTAGTAGCTAATTTCCTGTATCTTAGTCGTATTTAGCTTAGTCATTAATATGTTAACATCTAGTAGTTTATTTAGTCGTATATTTGGTCATTAATGGTTGCAATCAGTGACTAAATCAATGACTAACTCAATGACTAACTCAATGACTAAATCAATGACTAAATCTGTGACTAAATCATTAACTATCAATGACTAAATCATTGACTATCAATGACCAAAGCACTGTCTATCAATGACTAAATCAATGACTACTAAGTCAAGCTATTAATGACTAGTGAAATACGACTAGCTATAAGATAGTGGAAATTAGCTACTATTAGTCACCGACTAAAAAATAGTCGTTTATAGCCTGATTTTAGTCATTTTTTTAGTCATTAATTTCTCATTTTCTACTAGTGATTACCTATGTAATAATATCAATTATCATTGATTGATCATTCCTAATATTTGTTCATGATTACTCTTGTTTTCTCCTTATGTCAATTCTATGCAATTCTTTGTGAGGTTAATTGTGTGCCTAGATCCTTAGCTTGTTTATAGAATTATTGTTTCCATCAAGGATTTAGAATTCTAAAAATTCATGACCACTGTTGTTACGGAGAGAAATTCCTATGGCTTGGGGTACCACAACAGACAGCTTTGACTCCAGAAATCAATCTTTCCCAATATGCAATAGAAATAAAATGTCTAACACTAAAGGATCAGACCTCGTACCTTATTCCGGACAGTTGAAGTAGATCCCCGTTGAGCTTTCCAATCTTCAGCTTGAATTGATATTCTACTTCCTCAACAACAAGTAAACAATACAAGCATACTATATATCATGGTGTTAGATCTATTCTAGCATATATAATCAATAATGTAAAAGCATTTGACATATTCCAATGGATACAATATTTAATCAAATACACATCATTGGACAGGAAAAGATAGTTCTTATTAATATAAATCAGAGATTACAAGATAGATACAACCTCTGACGGCACGTCTGCGAACTGGAGAAACTGAATCACCCACTTGGGCCTCCACCACCTCAATCCTCCATCTCACGATAGCAAGCTCACTAGCAAAAGGCAAGCTTGGGAAGAACACAACAGTGCTCCAAGGGACAAAGGGATGCAGACTCAAGTACAAATTCCAACAACAATGGACTATAGTTTCGTTGCTCTCAATCTCTCTATATGCCTTCAATGTACCAAGGGGTTCCTTATATAGCTTCACAAGGGATAATGAAGGGTCGAAGTTGAGTGATCTCAAGGTATATGGAAGGCCAAGAGTCGAATGAGTCAGATCCATGTCAAGGAAAACTCCAAAAGGATTTGGATTATGCACACATCCCAATGTACGCGGTTATAGGGGTCAAACCCGCGTATGTACGTGGTTATCAGGTAAAATCCACGTATATAATTTTTCATATAGTTTTAGGGATGATCAAGGAAACATCAAAGGATAAAATATAGTCCATGGGGTCTAAAGAGTCTGCAGCGAGATAGGGGAAGGCCATACAAAGTGTGATTCACCTAGAGTGGTGAAATCCGCTATAACAGATGCCCCCTAATGTGTGAGGTCATAGGGGTCATACGATGGCCGAAATACATTATAAGTCCATCCCAGAAGTGGAGTGATGAAGGATCCCAAATGGAAGACCAGCCACCCAATCAGCATAGTACAATAATACAACTCTACATATAACTGCAAGTACATATAGCAGTCCTGGATACATAAGAGTACAATGGCCATGAATAGGCATGATACATGATATCACATATGTGGTCATCGACACGTACAATATACATAGATCAAAATCTCCATGATGAAGATATACAAAGGATCATGATCTCCAAAATGGCTGAATATATACAACAGATCAAGATCTCCATAGTGACTGGAAATGTCTGACATATACTGGAATGAAGTCACGAGAGTTGAAATCTCATGAACACTGGCACGATCAAGGAGGTAGCATATAAGAGATGCCACCAGTCTGGAAATTATTCTACACAAACCGCTACGAGTACATGTCCTACTATGTGAATAGAGGTGTCGAGGTCAAACATAGTAGTCCATCATCCTATTACCGGTCATTGATGTATACCGTTAACAAACGCGAGATTACCCACCGATAATGAAAATGGGAATCAAGGTACTAGAGTGCAAACTAACAAGTGTGAATAGATGTGTTGAGGTCGAACACTTGAGAGGATCCATCGATTAGGGGACATTGATGTATTCCCAAGAAACTGTCGATGGCGAGAGAACCTGCCACTGATGACTGCAAGTCTCAAGGCACTCAAAAGGACTCTAGATTCCAATCCCAGAATAAATGATCTGAAGTCGATGGGATGAAATCCGCTGGAAGGAGGGAATTAAGGCATCCCCCATCATCCAACACGAGGTACTCAGCAAAGCTGTATAATGTGGAAGGACTCGATCATAAGGTGCATGAACCAGTAACTGTACCGGGAATGGTCGACATGCAAAGTCAAGATAACTGAGGAATGGCCGACACGGGTTTCAAATTCCTTCGAACAAGAGCATAACGGCGTATGGTGACTAAATTAAGGTAGCATAGAATTGATATACAAACTGGGACATCTCTGTGACACAGGAGGCATCAACAGAGGCTCCATAGGGACTGGAAGCTTAACCAGTCGGTGGAGATAAACTCAGATAAACAAGTACAGCTCCTAAAGTCAAACTATAACCCAACCAATGGATGTGATATACAGTGCTCTGTTCGAAGGCAACACGACTCGACAGCTGCTAAAGATAACATCTTTCCTTGTCCATCTTTTTGGTTTTTTTATTTTTTTTTGGACTTTTTCAGTTATTTGAAAATCTTGAAAAAAGAATAAACTAGCTTTATAGTTACAAACTAGGAGGAGACGAGTGTCATAAGGGAAAACAAACTAGTTCCAAGCAGTGGAACATACCTATGCTCAATGCAAGGATACATGTGTAGGATATCGACACTCGGGGGAAAATCCCCTCCCGGTAAAAAGGGAAATCAAGCTGCAAAGAATATAAAAAATGGCTCTGCATGGCTAGACATGAGACAAGCTCGGGCTATATGGCTGAAACGTAATTTCAGGGGGGCCGGCATAAAGCTCAATAAGGCAGGCAAAGCTCATGATAATGCATTCACAACTTGACATAGGGGGAGTCCGGAGGGAAACAGGCCAGCATAAGATCAAGAGGAGTATGAGGCTCTTGCGAAATGTCATGGCAGTACTATACAACGGACTCCCACACCCCAAAGGAGAAAATGTCGGCATGGGAACCAAATGCAAATAAGGGGCTAACTAGGGTACACATGTAATGTGAAGCTCTACCACTCGTATTATGCCACTTCTAAAGCAGCAAGAAGGTTCCATGACATAATAGAGTGGGTTCGTACCTAAGGCATGGTGACATGGTAATAAGATCATGAAAAATTCAAATGGTGGTGAACCTAACCTATATGCCAGTGTAGACATTATACCTGAGATCAGTACGAACGGGTCAATCCAATGGCTGAAACGGCACTGAAAATGGTCTTCTACATCACAAATTATGTCAGAAACGGTCCAAAATGGTTAGAAATTGTCAGAATCTATGGTCTACGAAACTAGAGATTCTGGGTTCGATCCCCAGCAGATTCGCCAATTCTGTTACGGAGAGAAATTCCTATGGCTTGGGGTACCACAACAGACAACTTTGACTCCAAAAATCAATCTTTCCCAATATGCAATAGAAATAAAATGTCTAACACTAAAGGATCAGACCTCGTACCTTATTCCAGACGGTTGAAGTAGATCCCTGTTGAGCTTTCCAATCTTCAGCTTGAATTGATATACTACTTCCTCAACAACAAGTAAACAATACAAGCATACTATATATCATGGTGTTAGATCTATTCTAGCATATATAATCAATAATGTAAAAGCATTTGACATATTCCAATGGATACAATATTTAATCAAATACACATCATTGGACAGGAAAAGATAGTTCTTATTAATATAAATCAGAGATTACAAGATAGATACAACCTATGACGGTACGTCTGCGAACCGAAGAAACGGAATCCCCCACTTGGGCCTCCACCACCTCAATCCTCCATCTCACGATAGCAATCTCACTAGCAAAAGGCAAGCTTGGGAAGAAAACAACAGTGCTCCAAGGGACAAAGGGATGCAGAATCAAGTACAAATTCCGGCAACAATGGACTATAGTTTCGTTTCTCTCAATCTCTCTATATGCCTTCAATGTACCAAGGGGTTCCTTATATAGCTTCACAAGGGATAATGAAGGGTCGAATCTGAGCGATCTCAAGGCATATGGAAGGCTAGGAGTCGAATGAGTCGGATCCATGTCAAGGAAAACTCCAAAAGGATTTGGATTATGCACACATCCCAATGTACGCGGTTATAGGGGTCAAACCCGCGTATGTACATGGTTATCGGGTAAAAATCCACGTATATAATTTTTCATATAGTTTTAGGGATGATCAAGGAAACATCAAAGGATAAAAGATAGTCCATGGGGTCTAAAGAGTCTGCAGCGGGACAGGGGAAAGCCATACAAAGTGTGATTCACCTAGAGTGGTGAAATCCACTATAACAACTGTGATACAGGATCCTACCACCAATGAAAGGAGAATCAACTTCAAGAATAATCACGTAAAGTCCAAGCATATCATATTTGATTCGGTTAAGGACAATGTCATGTCCATGTTCATTTTGTTGAAGATCGCAAGGGAATGTTTTGATACACTCACTAATATTTTCAAGAAGAAGTCCTCAATTCAAGAACATGGGCACATCCAAAGCAAGGTTGTATACACTAAAGAGGAGAATCTTGTCCTCGTGGAAAGACTAAAGAAAGGGAGAAAGCCTTTCACTACAAAGAAGTTCATCCATTCAAGTGAATACATAAGGACTTCAGTATTCTCCGCAAGGGTGCATAGATCAAGAGGGAGCCCATACAAATCAATAAAATATAATTACTTTGTATTTTAATTGTTATATGATGTTATAAATAATATCTAAACGTTTTTTAATATGTTTCATGACTTTCATAAAGAGATCTGTATTCCTGGACTTTGGAATTGTGTTGAGCATATACATTATGGTTTGTCTTTTATTATCATATTATCGATTTCATGAGTCGATATTATGTGATATGATATATTAATGATATAAGACTTATGTAGGACTGATATATAGTTAAATAGGACTAATATGAAGCATTAAATTTCCTTCATAAGACATGAGATAGAGGGTTGCATGATTATTTCATAAGACATGAGATAGAGGGATGCATGATTGCTTCATAATATTTGAACATAGGATTGCTTGATTGTTCATAATATATCAGATAGAGGGCTTCATGCTTGATTTATGAGATATGAATGGGGTTATGTCAAAACATTGATTTAGTCTAGGTACATAATTGTCTGAACCATCTCCAATATGTTGATAGTTTTATGTGATTATATTTCTTGGTTATGTAATGTTATTAATCATTTGAACATTTTTTATTGTAGGGAAAAAAATATTCCCTAACCTACAAGAATAGAATGACATGCAGTCATTCGAATGGATGATTCTGAAAAAGAGAAGTTCATGAGGTTCCTATGTTTCTTAGGAAGAAGACATAATAAAATCCATAATTCTATTCGGATAAATGTAAAGACTCCTAAAGGTAATGCATTTATCTTAATTATATTCATATATGTGTTAGATATAGAGGAGTATGAGTCTCCATGATGGAGGACTAAAATTTATGATTCTCACATCCTTTATGTTAAGACGGAGAATCTATATTTGCTAGCTCCTGGAAAAAACCAGTGGAACTGGTTAAATCAATCTCCTTCTATGTAGAAACCATATATGGTACTCATATTAAAAAGAAACATATATGTAATAATATTGTATTCCTAAGTTAAGAGGTGTAACATTCATTGGATACTATTTTTCTTCTGTCGAGGAAAAATGTTCAGTAGATTTCTTGAAAGGATTCAAGAACAATGGATTGTAAATCCATGACCACACAAATAAAGATAAATCTAACTCTTGTTCAGATTTGTAGGATATCATAGATGTTAGATACATCTATATAGGTCCCGGGATTGGTTATATTCTTTACAGTCAATACATAGACATGTACAAACATTGCATGTGTTATGTTACCTACTTGGTATAAGTGTATGTGGATTCAAACATGTCCCAGTCAATGAAAGTAAGTTTCATGGACATATGGATTCTAACTAGTATAGTGATCGAGAAATATCACATCAAATGTGTTTCTCCAGATAGAGCATATTATAAGGTAGTAAATATTTACAAGGTTCCTAGTCATTTGTATCTGAGACATGCTGTAGAAGGGAGTTGTGTAACTCTTGTTCATATCCACATATGAGTAGTATTTCCAGCACATTTATTAAGCCTCTGTCGACAACAAGTTTGGTATAATATAAAAGACTCCTCTATTTGAATAGGGACATTGATGTATCTTCACATGTAGTAGTAGTTAAAATTCATGAAACTAGTCAGTCATGATACATGACTCAGGAAACCAAGGGATATGGTATATCTTATGGAAATAATTCACATGAGGAGAGTCATAGTCAAAGTCTCAAATACTATTGATACTCGAGAAGATTTATAGTCTGAACTGTCAAAGAACAATTAAACCTTTTGGAGAGGTTAATAGCCATACAGTTGGATATGTGGCGTACTATAATATGAAATCACTATGAAAGTGATCAAGCCTTGAAGAAAATCATAGAGAATGGAAAGCTCACTAAAAACTTCTTAAGATGGTAGAATATTCTTGAAGTCAACAAATGTTGAAGATTGAAAGAAAATGGAAGAATTTCTTTCTACATGGTATTACACATTTAATGTGTTGTATATGATGGATATAAAATCCATAGTTTCTATTTTAGAGAAACTGCATCGTGGATCAAATTGAGATGATCCTAGTTGGTTGGTGTCTTAAAGTACCTTGCAGACCTATTGTATTTTTATTCTTGTGGATAAATGTTTGGGTACCTTTGATGCACATTAGAATAGGTTCTTTATTTTATTTTAATACATATTAGATGATGCAAGAGCATCGAGGCATGCCAGTAATGTGATGAGTTGGTCACATGCTGTGGCATATTTTTGTTTGTTTTGTTGAGTCATAGTTTGTTAGTGGTGGTAGGAATGATGGCGGATCATGACTCCCTGCATGGAGATCAAACCGCAGTTTGTTTGTTTGTGATGGGGATGTTTTCATTCATGATTTATAGTTGTTTGTTTTCAATTATAGGACCACTCAGTGTAGGGGGTTGCAGTTTATCTTGAATAGGTAGATTAGAGAAGGGAGAAAGGTTATGCTCATCAGCATTAGAATTATGAATTTGCAGAGTAAATGATAGACCTGCATCTAGTTCTGGTTGTAAATATTTTGAATAGATTGAAGAAGAGAGTCGAGATGTGTGTTTGTGTGTTTTCTTAATAGGAAAAGTAGTTGTGTATTTGCAATGTTATTAGCCTCTATGCATTTACTGTTTGAATTGTAAATCCATGAAGACCCAACTTCGACGATTTCCTGAACATCTGTGTATTTCTATGAAATTATTGATTCAAGTGTTAAATTGTTGCTTGAATAGATGCAATAGGTCATAGATTCATGCATAGAATTGTTTGGCTAATGAATCTTGAATATTGCAGGCTGGATTGACCAATTCTCTGATCAATCGATGCAGCACGCATACTTTCTACCCTTAACAAGTTTTTGCAAAGAATGAACGGTGGGGATTGAGTCCATAGACAAAGATTTGATGGTCCAGGAGAGATCCACAATGGAATTTGAGAGGGTGGGAATGGATCCAAAAATATTTGTGAGATCTGCACCAAAGAGTAGATCGACGGTCATGGAGAAGGCCGCAAAGATCTGACAGTTGGGAAAATTGTGGGAGGAAAGTTGCGGGGAAGAAAATTTGGAAAATTGACATCCCACAACCCACTTGTTGAAATCCTGGTGTAGAAACTCTGTTCTGAAAACAAAGTTGCAGGAAATCATGTTGCAGAAAGGTAGTTGTGGAAGCAGAATTGTGGGGAGGTAATTTTAGAGTAGAATTTGGCTGAGGGATAAATTTGGTAACCCTGCTAAGTGTAGGAGCCACCAGATCCTGGAGGTGATAGTTGGGTTGGTTGTGGTTGATCCCACCTCTACCAATTTTGGTATCAAAGCGAGGGGAAGCTCGACTGAGAGAGAAGTGTAGCAGTATAATATTGGAAAGAGTAAAGAAAAGTGCTCAAGAGGTTCTAGATAGAGGACCAGTGTTACCAAAATACCAATTACAGAGAAGGGGCTTGGTGAGGTAATTTGTAGCAGTGTGAAAGAGAACTGTTATTGCAAAGGCTTAGTTCAAGAGGATGGTTGCACGTGTAGGAAGAGAAAGAGGTTCTGACAGAGGTCGACCAGGGATGAGCGAAGAAGTTATGGAGGAAATGAGGGAGCTACGAGCATGTCTAGAATCCATGGAAACAGACAGATGAAGAGACCCAAAAGCAGAGGATGAAGAGCAAAGAGAATAAGTTGCACCTATGCAGGAGACACTTGAGCTAAGGTATTTCAGATCGATTCTAGGAGCAACTTCAAGGCTGAAACCTGAGTTGTCTACCTATGATGGAAGTCTCATTGCGGAGCATCTCATTGACTGGATCGGTGAACTGGATAAGTACTTTGAGTACAATGAGATTGAAGAAGACAAGAGAGTTAGATTGGTTGTGACAAGGTTGAAAGGGCATGCCTCCTTTTGGTGGGATAGTGTGCAAGTAGAAAGAAGGAGGAAGAATAAGTCATTGATAAAGAGCTGGGATAGGATGGTAGTAAAGATGAGGGCTAAGTAATTACCCAAATATTACCAGTTAATTCTGTATAGACAGGTGCAGAACCTTAGACAAAGATTGTTAAAATTGAGAGAGTACACTGAAGAGTTCTACAAAGTAAACCTAAGTGCAGGATATATCGAAGAGTCATCAGAAAATGTTGCTAGATATGTAAATGGTCTAAGGATGGATATCCAAGAAGATATCAGCATGATATCAACTAGAACAATGGAGGAGGTGTATCAATGTGCCTTGAGGGCAGAAGAAAATATAGCGAGGAAGCAGAGCTTCAGCCAGAGGAAGAGGACAAGCAACTGGAAGAGGAATATTTGGAACACAGATGGGAGAGTCCAGTAACTCTAACCAGTAAGACCAGCATAGTAGAGGAGGTGACTCTATTATAAGAGTACCTTACCAAGGAGGTATAGGTAGAGAAAGAGGAAAAGGAACTGTCTATAGGTGCTACAAATGCAACCAGTTGGAGCATAAATCATTTGAATGTCTAGGGAAGGAAGACGTAGGACAGATAGGAGCCTATGTAGCTCAGAATGAGAAGCAAAAAGAAGAGTGGATAGTGGTGGAATATTTTCCACATACAGGAGAGGATTTGATGATGAACAAGGTATTGTTGAAACTTGAGAAGGAGCAAGCAGAGCCTACTCAAAGAAAATATTTATTCATGACCACGTGTAAAGTCTAAGTGAAGTGTTGTAAGAAGGTGATTGACAGTGGGAGCACTGACAATATTTTTTCCACATAGATGGTGGAGAAGCTGAGTTTAAATATGAACAAGCATCCTATTCCATACAAATTATCTTGGTTACATAAAGGACATCAAATCCTGGTAAGTGCGCAGTGTGAAGTTGATTTCAAAATAGGTCCATATAAGGACAAGATTCTATGTGATGTTATGCCCATGGATCTTTGTCATATACTATTAGGAAGACCATGGAAATTTGATAAGAAAGTGATTCATGATGGTAGGAGTAATTTTCATAGTTTTGAGTAGAATGGGATACGACATGTACTTCACCCTTTACACAAAGGTGGTATAGTAGGATAGTCAGCACCCAAAGTCTTGATGTTGTCAGGAAAAGAATATTTGCAAACAGATTGAGGAGGAACAATTGAACTATGATGTGGTATGCAAACCAAGAGTGGTAACAATGAATACTAATGTGACAGATCTTCTTGAGGAGATTCAGGAGATGCTGAGTGATTTAACCAATGAGCTACCACCAAGGAGGGATATAAGCCATCAAATTGATTTTATTCCAGGAGCCAACTAGTTTACCAAACAAGGCAGCGTATAGGTTGACACTTCAAGAGAATGAAGAAGTGAGGAGATAGGTCCAAGGAACATGTTGGACAAAGGATTGGTCCAGAAGATCCTGATTCCATGTGCAGTACCAGCAGTACTGACACCAAAGAAGGATGGTGAGTGGAGGATGTGTACTGACTACAGAGCAATTAACAAGATTACTATCAGATATAGGTTTCCATTACCAAGGATGGATGACATGATGGATTTCCTAAGTGGGGCAACGTGCTTTTCAAAACTGGATTTGAAGAGTGGAGTATACTCAGAAAATTCTCAGCAAATGCTTATGAGTTAGAGATTCCTACTGGAGTGGGTATTTCACCAATATTTAATGTTGCAGATCTATATCCTTATGTAGTAGGTGATACTGGAACCTTTGCAGAAGGTGAAGATCCTACTCAATACCTACAATGGGTGGGGAAGATGTCTGTGGCACAACCATTGGAAGTTGAGGCCATTCTGGACACCAAAGTGGTAAGGAGTACAAAGAAGAAGGACTATCTAGAGTATTTGGGCAAATAGAAGAAGTGACCAAAAGAGGATTCTACTTGGATGAGTGCTGCAGAGTTGGAAGCCAAGGGTTTCACTGTAGCTGATCTAATGAACATGGGTTCACAATGTTCACCCTTGCGATTCTGATGCAGGAGCATCGTCACATGCCAGCAATGTGATGAGTTGGTCACATGTTGTGGCATATTTTTGTTTGTTTTGTTGAGTCATAGTTTGTTAGCGGTCGTAGGAATGATGGTGGATCATGACTCCTTGGGTGGAGATAAAGCTGTAGTTTGTTTGTTTGTGATAGAGATGTTTTCATCATACTCTGTAGTTTTTTTTTTTCATTTGCAGGACCATTCAGTGTAGGGGGTTACAATTTAGCTTAAATAGGTAGATTAGAGAAGGGAGAAGGGTTTTTCTCTTCAGCATTAGAATTCTGAATTTGCAGAGTAAAGGACAGACCTATTTTTGGTTCCACTTGTAGATATTTTGAATAGACTAAAGAAGAGAGTCGAGTTGTGTGTTTGTGTGTTTACTTAATAGGAAGAGTAGCTGTGTGTTTGCAGTGTTATTATCCTCTATGCATTTACTGTTTGAACTGTGAATCCGTGAAGAGCGGACTTCAACAGTTTCCTGAACATCTGTGTATTTCTGTGAAATTATTGATTCAAGTGTTAAATTTTTTCTTGAATAGATGAAATAAGTCATAGACGCATGCATATAAGTGTTCGGATAATGAATCTTGAATATTGTAGGCTGGATTGATCGATTCTCTGATCAATTGGCGCAACACGTAGACTTTCTACCCTTAACAAGTTTTTACAGAGAATGAAGGGTGGGGATTGCGTCCACATATGAATATCTGACGGTCCAAGAGAGATCCAAAATAGAATTTGTGAGGGCGATAATGGATCCAGAAATATCTATGAGATCTGCACCAAAGAGTAGATCGAAGGTCGTGGAGAGGATGCAAAGATCTGAGAGTTGGGAAAATTGTGGAAGAAAAGTTATAGGAGGAAAGTTGTGGGAAAGAAACTTTGAAAAGTTGACATCCCACACCACATAACCTACTAATGAAAATCCTATTATGGAAACTCTGTTGCGGGAAAGCTTGTTTCGAAAAGGCGATTGCGGAAGCAGAATTGCAGGGAGGTAATTTTAGAGCAGAAATTGGTCGAGGGTTAAATTTGGTAATCCTGCTAAGTTTAGGAGCCACCAGATCCTGGAGCTGTTGGTTGGGTTGGCTGTGGTTGATCCCACCTGCACCATTAGCCTTATTATATATCTTGGAATTAACTATGTGTATTGCGGCTAGTACTACAAAATCTGAGTATCTTGCGGCGAGTACTACATAACCAATGTGTATGTCAGAGAGAACTATAGAAGAAAATTTTGTTTTGAAAATAGTAATACCTTCTAAGGAGTAGTGTAGTATCGCAAGCTACGTACTAGGGTGAAAGGCTTGATCCTATATTTATTAGGTGTTAATATTCAAGGTTTCTGGAAAACCCTATGTGTTATGGTAGAACACATTGAGATGAAGTCTATTGATGAGCATATTGAGATGAAGTCTATTGATGAGCACATTGAGAGTAATGCACTAATGGCGAAGCAAAGAAAAAGATAAATGACTAGAACTAATTTCAAAGAAAAATCAATGAAAAAGCGGTCTCTGGTCATGAAAGAAGAAGTCAACAGACAACATCAAAACCCAGGAAAACCCATCCACACTCACAACCCACCCAACAACTTCCCACAACATCCAACTCAACCAAAAGGGAGGGTGTACACGACTGTATAAAGAACAACAGCGTATGTAGGTGACTTTTGGCCAAAAACCTGCATGTATACACGGATTTTGGATAAAAACCTACATGTATAAGTGGATTTTGGCAAAAACCTGCATGTATATGCGACTTTTGGCCAAAAATCCGTGTATGTACATGGATTTTAGACAAAAAAACCTACATATACAAAGAAAAAAGTGGTAAAAAGTAGGAAAAGGGTCAAAACACTCTAGGGGAGTGTCAATGGATGAACATACTACTAAATACAACATAGAAACAGGGATAAATAGAGAGAGAGTCAATAATATCAAGCACATTATTCCCCCAACCCCAAAAAAAAACAAGGAACTTCCCCAACAGAGTCGCCAATTATGTTACGGAGAGAAACTTCTTATGCCTTGGGGGTACCACAACAGACAGCTTGACACCAGAAATCAATCTTTCCCAATATGCAAGAGAAACCAAACATCTAACACTAAGGGATATTGAATCGTACCTTGTTCTGTATGGTTGAAGTAGATCCCCATTGAGATTTTCCAATTCACGCTTGCGTCAGCAATTCGCTCTCAATAACAGCAAACAAGGAAAGCATGCTCTATAATAATGTGTTAGACCTACTCTAGAATATGTATCCAACAATGTATAAGCAATTAAATACATCCATTGATACAATATTCATATTCAAATGCACATTAATTGGATAGGAAAAGATATTTCTATTAATAAAATGAGAGTTACAATAGTGACAACCTCTATCGCTACCATAGTTTTAAAAATCAAAATCGGACTCGGAATTGGTTGAGGGTCAACTCGGAATCAGAATCAGAATCGGTAATGAATCGGTCATAAATCGACCGATTTGAATTTAATGAATCGGTTTGCTAAAAAATACATCAAATATTTAAATTTTAAAGGAAAACAACATTTTCAAGATTATAATCCATGATTCCAAGGCATTGAAGACAAATTAACCAAAATATGCTCATGTATATACCATATAAGAGTCAATATATCAAAATGGCACAAAGTGCACTGTAATCTGAAGTCTGTGACTGTACTCTATGCAATACATAAATGATAATACATGTAACATATCTAGGATACTAGAACAAAATACATAATCCATGAGGCCTAGGCGGCTAGGCCCTATATAGTAAAGGAGATATGGCCTGGAGAGTCCAAAAAACATGCTACATAATCAACTAGATAAATGATAATACATCATCAATGATCATCATCAAAATCAGCAGCACTGCTAGAACTAGAACTAGAAGAATAACCAGAAGGACTATCAAATGCATCATGATCTGGCTCAGTCTTGGGCTCCTCAGGATCAAAGTCATTTGCTAATGAAGTAGTAGTACTGGCTGAATGTCGACGTCATCGATGACTATAAGTACGAGTTCCTGATCAGCTAGTGCCTGCCATGCCTGACACTGCTCTCTCAGCATCTACACCTGTATGAACTGATGACATCAGCAGTAAAGGATCTACATCCAACAGAACATCCAGCAAGTCCTCCAGCTCAACATCTATGTCATCACCAAACTCTGGTGGTTGGGTCTCCACTACCCATTCTGAGTTTGGATCTATATCATCCAACACAATGGGATCTGTATCAGGTCTTTTGCTCATCAATTGGTTGCGCCTAAGTCGGAGGTTGTACTGCACAAAGACTAGATCGTTTAACCATTTTTGCTCTAAACGGTTTCTCTTCTTTGTGTGAATCCGCTCAAACAAATACCAATTGCGCTCACACCTAGAAGAGCTGTAGGTTTGACTCAAGACCCGTATTGCAAACCTTTGCAATAGTTTAGTATGGTTACCAAATGCATGCCACCATTGTGCTGCAAATGTGAAGAGTCAAGATAGTTAATAACTTAATTCAACAATTTAAATTTTAAACTTAATTCAAGGTAGTTAATAACTTTAAATTTTAAAAACATAAGTTAATCAAACAATGGAAATGTTTACCTGGTTGGTCTTCCTCTCTTGAAATCTTAGCAACATTATTGGCAAAGGTACCTGTGGCGGCAGTGAAAGAGTTGATCTGTCGATGTATCTCCAATTGGTCCACCTCATTTGGGACCATGCGCTCAAGGCAAGAATACAATCCATCTACTACCTCCCCAGTTGGATCTGGATCAATATGCTCTCTATATTGATACCTTGGGTTAAGAAAATACCCAGCTGCATGTATAGGGTGATGGAGTTGATTGTTCCATCTCCTATCAATGATCTCCCAAATAGGCCCATACTTGGCCACTCTATCTTTGTATGCTTCCTTTATCTGCTCCTTTGCTTGATCCATAGCTTCATAAATGTAGCCCATGGCCAATTTTTCCCCATCAACCAACCACAACACCTTAACAAGTGGCTTAGAAATTGCCACAACCTCTGCTGCTCTTTTCCAAAATGAAGAGCTTTTAATTCTTTTCTTGGTGTCTTTTCCATCTTGTTTGAGGGCCCATTGGGATGAATTCCATTCATCACTTGAAAACATTTTCTCCAAGTTTTGTACTTGGGAAATGAGAGATTGCAACGTAAGGAAGTGAGTTGCAAATCTAGTAACTGCAGGCCTAACAAGCTCCCTGCCCTGAGTGTGTCTCCTCATCAAGCTCAATACCCAACTATGGTTGTAGATGTATTTGGTGATGCTTTTGGCATGCTCTATAGTGTCCTTGATCCAATCCTATTTGCATATGTCCTCAAGCATGAGTTCTATGCAATGTGCCACACATGGAGTCCAAAATATGGTTTTATGTTTTTCCTCTAACATCTTACCAGCAAGAACATAGTTAGACGCATTATCTGTGATGATTTGTATAATATTACTTGCATCCACCTCCTCGACAATGTCATCCAAAAGACGAAATAATAGATTTGCATCTTTCACCTGATCAGATGCATCACTTGATCTCAAAAACATGGTTCCTCGTGGGCAAGAGACAAGAAAGTTTATGAGAGTACGACCCTTCTAATCGGTCCATCCATCTGACATGATAGTGCATCCTGTTCTGACCCATGACTATTTGAAGTCCTTCAAGTATTCTTCTATTGACACTATCTCTTTTTGCAAAAGAGATCCCCTCAAGTCATGCATACTAGGGCATTTGAAGCTGTTATCCCTAAAGTTGGACCTAGACTACAGGATCCAAGCTTAAGGAAATCTTAGTTGGAAAATGTTCAAAAATGGAAGCTGGTATTAAACCAGGGCAAATAG
>LPNX010925292.1:198670-257253 GCA_001517045.1 Pseudotsuga menziesii
ATGGCAGAGGATATTCTGAGTTATCATCTGGTTGATCAAAGGTTTTTGATCCTACAATGATAGTAGGATTTTCATCCTGCATATTGATTTCGTCAGAAGGAATCAGACTAGGATTCACTGCATTACTAAAGGCTTTAAAGGTTGCCTCCCTGTAAATTTTACTTTTAATCAGCTTAGTCAAAGGCACAGGAATCTTGACTTTATGAATTTCATGTTCAAAATTAAAGCCACCAATAGACTTATTACTCTCCTCTGGACTCAAATCTTCATCTTTTCTCTGTTTTAGAGTTTTTTTTTGGTTTACAGGCGGATTTTGTTTCAAGGAAGAAGCTTTCACCAACTTCTTGGTTTGTGATGCAGGTTTCACACCTGACCTCAAGCCATATGATTTTTGTGGCAACTACTGACATACCTCTGGCATGGACATTTGATAATCATCTTCTTCATACTGCTGTAATTCCGTGGCATACTGATAATCAGCTCGAGTTACAAAATGTGAAGGAGCATCATCATCAAACTGACCAATATTCTATTCTTCATCTTCCAGTTCATCTAAGTCACCTTCATCAAATTCATATGATTCATCCCCTCGGAGATTATTGTTTTGAAAAGGGGGTTGAATTTTTTGTTCTTCGTTTTCTTGTCTTTCCCTTTGTATATCATTATGTCTTCTTTCTCTTGGGAAAAATCTAGGGGAAAAAGGTCTTCTGAATTGATTCGTATTTCTTTTATTTTCAGGGAAGGTTCTATTTTGATTTCTGTTTCTACTTCCCACTTCTAATCTGTTAATTTTATCAGACAAATGTTTTAGAAGTTTACCCATTTCATCAATTCTTCCATCCGATGACCTTCCTACCTGCTTGGATGTACTGACTGCTTCCTTCCCCTTTCTGTCCATACTGTGGTGTTCTGTTTCATCCTTTAATCTGTTAGAAGCCAAAATGTTTGATTCAACTTCTAACGCTGCATTTTGCATGTTTTGCAGTGAATCTGATTTTCTTTCCCTTAACAACAAGGAAAATTCAGAATTGAATGAGTTTGCATAAGAAAACATTGCTGATGTCTCAGTCGGTTTTATTTGAGCTGGGATCTTGCTATATACCTTGTTAAACCTTTTGGTAAATTCTCCAACAGTTTCATCCTTTTTTCTTCTTAAATACTCAAACTCTGTTTGATAATACATGAAGTCTTTTGTGTCCCCCCAGTGTTTTAGAAATACTTCTTGTAAAGCATCAATACCATCAATGGAGTTTGCTGGTAAATTCCGGAACCAAGTTCTAACCTCACCCTCAAGACTTTGGACAAATAATCTCATCCAAACATCAGTATGTTCATAGTTTTGATTATCTGTAAAGGCTATAAACATATCCCAATGTTGTTCTGTAGTAACCTCTCCTTGGGCATCAAACCTTGGCATATATTTCTGATAATCTCCTCCTGGGAGAGCATTAAGTACTTGAGGAAAAACAAGGGGGGCATATCTGGCTGCTATCATAGCAGCCATTCGATTTGGTGGCTGGGCTGCCATCCTAAGGTTTGTATTAGGCTGAACACTGCCTGACTGTTGTGATGAGGAGGACAAAGTACTAGGATTTGATTGGTTTACTGGGACAGTCTTAAGCAAATGGGAATGGATTGAAGGAGTTTTTAATGCTTCAAGCTTAACTTGTTCTGGTATTAAGGGATTTGTAAAGACCCGCAGATTGTCAACTTTCAAAGGGGTAAATAACAAATCTAACTCCTCTCGCCCTTTTTCTGACTGTGGATTTAGAGAAGGAACTGTAAAGGATGCAGCTTCAGGGATCTCTAAAGTTTCTGGAAATTTAAATTTCTCTGATGAAGAAGAAACCAGATTTCTCCTAGTCTCCCTTAATAATTCTTCCGGATCTGAGACTCCTGGATTTAGAGGAGATGAGGGATTTCCTCGAGTCCCTATCTTCCTTGAAGCCACTGTAACTACTCAAAAGGTGATTTGAACGTAGTCTATATTAGGTTTTGCTGATTCTGTTCACCCTACAAAATCAGTTTTAAAGTGTTGATCACCCAGGCAAGATTCTTTCCTTTATCCGTCCCCGGCAACGGCGCCAGAAGATGTTATCCCTAAAGTTGGACCTAGACTACAGGATCCAAGCTTAAGGAAATCTTAGTTGGAAAATGTTCAAAAATGGAAGCTGGTATTAAACCAGGGCAAATAGAAACTTACAGACACTAGGATAATGTCACTTGTTTGTATAGTTTACACAACTTTAAGTATGAGGGCAAAATATCACATACAATTTACAATATACATAACAGGTATATGGCATAGATAGGTATATATAGGTATTTAACAGGATATCAAAGCACTTTAAGCAATGGTTGGTATGAATTAGAGCTACAGGGAAATGAAACCAATTCTGTATAACATAAAAGTAATGACAAAGTCCAACATCAAGGTTTTATGATCCCAAATATGAAGTGAAACTATTACTGTTTATATAAAGGAAAGATAACTGTCAACTTATAACAAGAATCATGCATTGGAATGTGAGTGACCAAGTACACAACAGATTTATCAAAGAGACAGTTCATACAGTACAGAAATAAATCAACATCAAATTCATTCAAAACTAAAACCTGTAATTTGAAGTTGCATAGATTTCATGAAATACAGAGGTATTTACAAATGCTCCAACATATCTCCCAAAACAGCCAACCCCTTCTCACTAGTTCGAGAGCTGTTTTTGTACCAAAAAAGATTCTATCTAAAACTAACAGTAGATCCTATAAGTTTGGATCGACCTTCTTCAAAAGTGGGAATAATCCCTTACAAAATGATTTTACACTACATGTGTCCTACAGATGTCACACATAATATTACAAATTCAAAATCAAACAATTTTCAAACATCTACAAGCTTCTAGAAGCTTCAGCTAAAGTAGCCAAGTCATTGAGCACCTGGGAATGCCTTTGGAGTCTAGCCAGCTCCATATCTTTATCAATCTCCTTTTCTCAAGCTTTGAAATGCTTAAGCTGTTGCTGCATAGCTCGTTTCTCTTTAAGGATATTTCTGGAAACCATCAACAGTTTTTGAAACTCTGCCTCCTTTTCTTCGATATCCTCCCTTAACCTTTTGTTTGCTACCAGTAGCTTTTCATTGATCTCCTGCAAGTATCTGGTTTGTTCCTTGTATGTTTGAAGGGACCTTTGACATTGACCAAGCTCTGGAGTAACATCTATATCTTCCTCTCTCATACAATCTTTGTCCTCTGACAGATTTCCTAGTTTTGAACCTTCAACAAGCTTATTTGGTTCATCTGTACAAAATATTTCTGGTATGGCACCTGCCACTCCTTGCATGTCAATGAATTCCTCCATGTTCTGAGAATATTTATCTTCTACTGTGTTTATTGTCCCTTCACTGGTTGCATCTTCTATAATCACAACCTCTTTAGCACCTTCCTGTGCTATTCTTTCTTCTTTCTACAGTTTCTCCCTCATTCTAGTCCTTGGTTTATCTTCATTAAATAGCTGTTTGCAAATTGTCTTTTTAGATGCAATACTTTTAAATATATCACAGAGCTTTTATGTACCTTCTTGTATGCAGGGTGTTTAAGGGTTTACAGGCTTATAAACAGCACTTATTTCTTTATTCTTATCATTCTGATTTGCATATGTATGGTTTATTATCAGTTGGCTGGCCTCATCCATCATTTTCTTACCCTTTTCTTTAGGGTTCTCACTGAAACCTAGCTCTGCCAATAAAGAGTTCCATGACCTTCCTTCCTTTTCCAACTGGGTTAAAACCAACAGCTTAATTAATCCTTGATGATAGATTGATCTGGCCGTATGCAATGGGTGTTTTTGTACCGTAGAAATCATCTTTTGAAGGCTCTTAAGAAGGTAAAAAGGGAGATTTAGCTGTATAACACCATGAATGTGCAGTAAAAGCTTCAAATGACATTTTAAAACTCGATCATACCTTCCATCGCAGGTAATGTAGTTCTGGACCACTTCTAATGGTACTCTCCACGCTGGCTTTATCCTATTGACATGCACACCATTCTTCCAATCAAGTTTTTTATTACCAAGAATCAAAAACTCACTGAATTCTTCTTTGAATTCCTTTTGCTTGAACCACCTCTCACCTTCTGCTGGAACACTGATAGCTTCAGCAATAGAATTTTCATTAACCCTCACAGTTAAACTTTGCAACTGGACTCTATCATCATCATAATTCTCAATGAAGGCCATTGTTAACTGAGAATGATATCCCTGTAATCTGTCACAGAAACTAAACTAACCTGACCTTTGTATCAATTTAGCAGATCATGGAAATTGTTTAATCCACTCTGTACTGCTGGGCTCCAGTCTGCATATAAAACCTCCAGGTCTTTTCTTTACAATCAGCTCTGGCTCGTCTTCTTCAATTTCCTTTGACATCTTGAAACCCTAGAATGATTTCAACTCAACCTGTGTAGAGTAATGGAATTTTATGTCTTCAACAAACAGAGGCAGTTGGCTGCATACGGCTCTGTGCTAACATCTGAGATGTGAATATATCTCTTCTTGTGCTGGAGGTAAAACGTTGTAAACAAACAGAGTAACAACTTTGATGAAATTTGAATCAAACTAATGATAAGTCTTACCCCTGAAGACCCTGAAAATACTTACACAGTCTTATCTAGAACAGAGTATTTCATACTATGGCTGAATGCTAAAGCAATACAGTGTTGAAACCAGGAAACTCTGTCAATCAAAAATCCCTCAAAATGTATATCCTGCAGAGGATATTTTATAGTGCTGTAGAGTCTTCACGCTGTAAATCGAACCCAGCATTGCTGAAAATGCAAATAAACAAATAGATATACTTCCATCCGAGCCCTGCAAACTCTAGGGTTCCAACATAAACCCAAATTTCCTGAACCTGATATAACACAGCTCGTGAAGATGAACAGTGAATGAAACTAGCGCTCACATACTCCTTTTCAGCAGACAAATGAAACACGAATTGGGGAAAAATGAATATTTAGCTGTTTATGCCACAACTACCACCAGCATTCATTATTCGAACGGTTTCATTTGTGAAAAGACACCACCTGTGTCCCTTCATTATTGCTACCGTATTGACTCATCATTTCATGGTAAAGAACATGAAGACATATTCAAGACTATGATAAAGGCTTAATGTCATCAAATATTTCATGCCATAGATCATAAACCATAAACCTTTCAAAAAACAAACCATATGTATATTATGCTGCACGCTCTCAAAATGCTGCCAGTTTGTAAGCATTTACCTTGTAACACATAATCCTTTGCACATACATAGGTTTTTAGCTAATGAATGGAACTTTTGATGTTTGAGGTAACTAAGGGAATCATAAAGGCAAACAATCAATCATAACACAAAACAAAATGAAATTAAAACAAGAAAAACCAATGGAAATCAAAAATTTGAAAATACACACTAGGAACAACCTTAGAGATAACAGAAGCCCTTACCAGTAGCTATAACAGAATCCCACATAGGTTGGTAATAAGAAGAGCGTGCAGCATTGAAGGGGAGATCAGCATCATACCACCATCTAGCTATGTACTCATAGGCATCTTCTTTGTATTTCTTCTTCCAATGGTCATCTAAGGTGGGCTGAACATGTGTTGGAGGCATATGAGAAGCATTGGCACTAGCAGAGGATGTAAAATAGCTTTGAATGCCACCCTTCTTTTTTGATTTACCCTTCTCTTTTGTAGTATCAGAGGGTGCAACATACCCAAAAGGATCCCTAAGATCGGTAGAAGGGATAGATGAAGAGCCTTCAATTGAACCCAGAGCATAGGTCCCACCCATCATTTCAGCGAGCCTCCTCTTATTTCCTACTTCTTACTCTATCTCTTTTTTCCTAACCTTAGTCTCTTCAAACTTCTTAAAATATTCTTGCATATCATCTCTAATTTGTCCAATGACATCTAGTGGAGCTTCACATGCCTTCACTTGCCCTTTGATGGCATCCAAGTGTTGTTTAAGCCTGTAAATTCCACCACCCTTAATCAGCTTCTTGCAATACTTGCAATACATAACCCCATCAACAACATCTGCATGGGCCCATGCCAAATATTTTGCTTTTGGGGCCATTTTGGAATCCAGATAGGCTGAGAGTTGAAACAACAATGAGCATTAATTCCTCAAAAAAAACATAATAAAAAAACAACATTAATTCCTCAAAAAAAAGTCATAATTACTTGCTGTAATGTTTGTTTTCTTCACTTAATTTTTAATATTTATATTTAAGCTTGATGTAGCATGTACCTTTGTAAGCATGGGCATAATTTGTTTTATCATTATGTGACTTCCTTCCCTCAAAATATTCAGGATTTTATGCAGCAGGCTCTTGGATTATGGATACAATTTGTGGATTTTAGTAATATTACCATTAAACTAGCTTGTTAGGAACTACCTTTTGTTCGTGTACTTGAGGTTCATCAAGAAAGTATGTTTTTATTATTAAAAAAAATGAAAAACTGATTGATAATCTAATTTTACGTACATTTCTAGAGGGAAAATTCAAAGTTCATGGATTTTGTAATAGAAGGTGGTAACTTTCTGGATAGAAGTTAAACATTTGCAAGAAAAGACCTAAGGGTATATAATCATGTTGTTTTATAGGTTTATCCAATGTACAAACTTCAAAGCCTGTGTTGAGCCAGATTTGCAAACTGCCCATATTAAAATTAAAAACAAGTTCAATCCATTTTCTGGATTTCAGACTCCCACTTATATTTTAAAGGTAATTTGATTTTTTAGTTCTGTATATTATTTGTACCTAAGTTTGTAATACATAAAATAATAAAAACCATGTAATAGTATACTGTAGTATTAAGTTTGTAATACTCACTTGTTTTCCACTGTCCACACTGCATAGAGCTGCCCTAGTGCCCACTCCAAAGCTCTTGTTTTCCACTGTCCAGGCTCCACAGTGCTGCCCCAATGCCCACTCCAAAGCTCTGCTAGACTCTAGTGCTGTAACTGTTCTTAGCAAGTTGCAACTTGCAACTCAAAACTCCATAGGTGACAGTCCACAGTGCACACCTTGAAAATACTCCACAGTCCACACCTTGAAAATAAAATGAGTCAAGACTCAAACCCTGTCCAACTCCTTGCTCCACAGTTTCAAGTTTCAATTTTCAAACAAGACAAAGGTAATGATCTCGACCGGTAGTTGTATTTTGTAGTTGTGTTGGGTAGTTAGGTTAGGGAATGGGATGGGTTAGGGAATGGGATGGGTTAGGACCTAGGGTAGGGAATAGGTTAGTTAAAATTTAAAAAATAAAATAAACAAAGTAAAAAATAAAATAAAATTGACATTTACCAAACTGGACCGGTCAGGCTCAAACTCGGCCGGTTGGACCGGTTAGTTACTGAACCAGACCGGTTTGGTACCAAACCGGCCGGTTCGGTAACTAACCGGTCCCCGATCCAGCTAACCTACCGGTTTGACCCGGTTTGGTTCCGAACCGGTGAACCGGTCGGTTCCGATTTCGGTTTGGTCGATTTTTAATACTTTGGTCGGTACGTCTACAAATCAGAGAAACTAAGTCCTCCACCACCTCAATCCTCCATCTCTCGATAGAAGGCTCACGAATCAAAGGAAAGCTTGGGAAGAACACAAACTACTCCAAAGGGACAAAGGGATGCAGACTCAAGTATAAGCAAACTGAGGCAACAATGGACTATAGTTTCTTTGCTCTTCAATTTCTCCTCTTCAATGTATCCAACGGGTTCCTTATATAGCAATCCAAAAGGGTAATGGAGGGTTGAATCTGAGCATTCTCAAGGCATTTGGAAGGCCAAGATTCAATATCTTTGGACTCATATAAGGAAAATTCCAAAAATGTTAGGACTTATGGACACATCTTGATGTATACGAGTTTGAGGTAAAAAGTCGCGTGTACACGTGAGTATGGGTTTAAAAGTCACGTACAGCAATAAAAATGGGATTTTTAGGGATGATTTGGGAACATCAAAGGATAATACAAGTCCATGGGATATAAAGAGTCTGCAGAGGGATAGGGAAGGCCAGAAATATGTGATCAACCATGTGTGGTAAAATCAGCTATAACAGATGCCCCCTAATGTGTGAGGTCAGAGGGGTAACATGATGGCTGAAATACATTATAAAATCCATCCCAGAAGTGGAGTAATGAATACCCAAGTGGAAGAACCAACCACTCATCAGTACAATACAATAATAAATCTCTACATATGACTACAAATACATGGAGCAGTCCCAACTACATAAGAGTACAATGGCCATGAATAAGCATGATATACAAAATGTGTCATGTTTGTTCATCGCAAAGTACAATATACAATAGATCAGAATATCCAAAGAGGATGGAGATATACAATGCATCAAGATCTCCATAGTATCTGAAGATATCGGATATACACTGGAATCAATTCACGAGAGGTGAAATCTCATGAACACTGGAACAATCAAGGAGGTAGCATACATTGAATGCCACTAAGCTGGAAGGTCTTCTACATGAAATGCTACGAGTACATGTCCTAATATATGAATAGATATGTTGAGCTCAAACATAGTATTCCGTCGTCTAATTACCGGTCATTGATGTATGCCATTAACAGACGTGAGATCACCCACCAATAATGAAAAAGGGAATCAAGGTACAAAGTGCAATCTAACAAGTGTGAATAGATGTGTTGAGGTTGAACAATTGGAAGAAACCACTGATCAAGGGACATTGATGTATTCCCAAAACAGTTGAGGGAAATAGAACCTAACACTGATGATTGCAAGTCTCAAGGAACTCAAAGGACTCTAGAATCCTATTCCATAATAAATGATATAAAGTCGATGGAATTGAATCCGCTAGAAGGAGGGCATTAAGGCATCCCCCATCAACCAACATGAGGTACTCAGCAACGCTTTATAATGTGGAAGAATGCAAACAATATGTGCACGAACTAGTGACAATACCAGGAATGGCCGACATACAAAGTCAAGAAAACTGAGGAATGGCTGACTCGGGCTTCAACTTCCTTCGAACAAGAGCAAAAGGAAAATGGTGACTGAAGGTAGGAATCATGGACTCTATATGCAAACTAGGACATCTCTATGACACAGGAGGCATCAACAGAGGCTCCATAGGGACTGGAATATTAACCAATTGGTTGAGATAAACTCATAATAATGAGTACAACTCTTGAAGTCAAACTAATAACTCAACCAACGGATGTCATATGCAGTGCTTTGTTTGAAGGTGACACGACTCGACTACTGCCAAAGATAACATCTTTTCCTGTCTGGGTTTTTGGTTTTTTTATTTTTTTGGAATTTTTTAGATATTTTAAAAAGCTTGAAAAAGAATAAAAGTACATTATAGTACAAATCTAGGAGGAGACGAGTGTCAAGGGACAAGCAAACTAGTTCCAAGCAGTGGACCATGCCTATGCTCAATGCAAGGATATATGTGCAGGATAACGACATTCAGGGGAAGGTATCCTTTTGTTAAAAGGGATGATCAAGCTGCAAAAGATATGTAATTAGGCTCTTCTTGGCTATGCATGATACAAGCTCAGGCTGTATGGTTGATAACTCAAACTCAAGGAGTCGGCATAAAGCTCAAGAAGGAAAGAAAAACTCATGAATATGCAATTACAACTTGATATATACAAGGGAGTCCCGAGGGAAATGGCCAACATGAACTTCAAGAGTGTGAAGCTCTTGCTCAAGGACATGGAGGGACTAAAAAGGGACTCACACAACATAAAGGAGAAATGTCAGCATGGGCACCAAATGCAATATAGGATCTAATTAGGGTACCCATGTATAGGAAAGCTCTACCATTCACATAACGCCACTTCTAACAGCAGCATGAAGGTTTTGTGACATCATGGAATGGGTTCATACCTAAGGTTAAAATGAAATGGTCATAAGTAAATGCATAATGCAACCAAACGTGAAGTACTAACCTATATGCCAGTTCATACATTATACCTGTAATAGATACAAATGGGTCAAAACCTCGAATAGAGTGTACAAAAAGTGGACCCTACACGACATCAATATTAGTCCAAAACATATGGAAATAGTCAGTATAGAGTCCAAACTATAAGATATAGGGTGGATTGATTATGACAACTCTATTCAAAGGAAACAGTGCGGTGGATGATGGGACATAAAAACAAATGTAAGGTGTAGACCCAACATTCACGTATCCACTACCACCCCTGTGAGGGTGACTACTGGTGTAAAGAACAAGCGAAGGAAATAAAAATCCTCCACAAATGGAGTAGAGGATGGAATATGACCATTCCTGAATCCATGAGCACAGTAAGGGGTTGTGATGCCCCCAAGTCCGACACCAAGGTCTGTACTAGGACCAAGGATAGGTGACATGATACCAGGCATGCAAAAAACAAAAGGATCTGAACTCAAGAGAACATAAATATACTCAAGTAACCATGATCCCAAAATGCCACTAGCACACAAAGAGCACACTTTTAATACAATCTACAACCAAAAATACAAGCAAACCAAGGGGATGATATGTGAGCTCCCAAATGCAGCAGGTATGTCTCGCCTAGGAGAGGCTCGAAACTCACATACACTAAAAGAGGAGGTATGTAACCAATTATACTGGCCCTCAGCTTCAACGCATAAAGTGATTGTGTTGTCCGACCCCTACCTGGAAGGACAAATATAGAATAACCTCTACAAGTACCCCCTACGATACCTAGGTAAGGAAACTAAGGTCACCCCAATATAATCAAGGCTCAGGCATACAGTTGCAGGCGGGATTGACCATATGGGCAAGGAAGCAGACCCTGAAACTCTTGAAAGAGACCCAATATACAAATACGATCTTGGAAATATCTTTGGCGCTCACAAAAGTGACCAAGGGCTATCCCAATCACTATCATGCATGATGCCTCATGCTTGACTCTTGTGTAAGAGGAGCCTCCTGAGAAACACTAATTATCCAAGGATTTATCACTCTCTTCTGGATAGACACCTAATTGTTCGTGTTTAGTGGTCTTGGAGAATTATCTCACAATGAGCTATTCCAAGACCCTAAAACCTAATCTTGTTGATGCACCCTATAAAAGAAAAGAGTGGAAATAATTTTATTAAGTGTTGATTTTAATGGTTGTAATTACTCAAAAGAAAGTGGTCATGCAACTAATGATATTATGACTCGGCAGTGAAATAAATATGCACACCTAACAAACAGTGCCAAGTGCATTTTTTGTAGAATGAAAAACAAGGTATGCCACTAAATGAGATGCAAAAATATTCATTCCTTTCAAAATGTCAATGCAATCCTTCCTATATGAAATCCTAAACACAACTCTCATCCAAGCAATCCAATGCAAGTAGCTCCTCAAGTCCATACGCAAAAAATGCAACTACTTTGTATTTTTCAATATAAAAGAATGAAAAATGCAATAAAAGTCATTTAAAATCTCTTAGTCTCTGTAGCAAGTATAAAACACAAGCCTAGTAAGACACCGAGACAAAAACAAGTAATGCACTAATGGAAAAACAAAAAAAAAAGATAAATGACTAGAATTACTTTCAAAGAAAAATCAATGAAAAAGCAGTAACTGGTTACGAAAGAAGCAGTCAACGGACAACATCAGAACCCAGGAATACCCAGCCACACTCACAACCCACCCAACAACTTCCCACAACATCCAACTCAACCAAAAGGGACGATGTACATGACTGTATAAAGAACAGCAGCGTATGTACGTGACTTTTGGCCAAAAACCTACATGTGTACGCGAATTTTGGCTAAAAACCTGCATGTATACACTAGTCAATAAGATCAAGCACATTGTGACCCCAACCCCAAACAAAAACAAGGAACTTCCCCATCGGATTCACCAATTTTGTTACAGAGAGAAACTTCCTATGGCTTGGGGGTACCACAACAGACAGCTTGACTCCAGAAATCAATCTTTCCCAATATGCAAGAGAAACCAAACATCTAACACTAAGGGATATTGAATTGTACCTTGTTCCAGATGGTTCATTAGAGGAAATTTCAATTTAAAATGGGCCTTCCAAAAATAATACAAATTCCATGTCATCATGTATTAGCCAATCAAAATTCTTTAAAATTCAAAAAGGGAGCACCTCTTAAACAATTTTTTAATATAAATTTGGGGATAGGTATCATAAAAAAATTAATTTTTTTGTTCGTATTTTCAACGTATCTCCCTGTGTTTTTACTCAAATTTCGATCGAGAGAGCTCGTTGGATGCGAAATTTAATTCTGCGTCCAACGAGTACCCACTCTGCATACTTTTGACAAGCCTTTCTACCCCAAAAACAAGAAATACCTGAAAAAATGTGATGAAGATGTCATCATCACATTTTTTTCAGGTATTTCTTGTTTTTGGGGTAGCGAGGCCTGTCAAAAGTATACCGAGTGGGTACTCGTGGGATGCATAATTCAATTCCACATCCAAGAATCTCCCGTGATCAAAATTTGAGTAAAAACACGAGATATGTCGAAAATACGAACAAAAAAGTAGTTTTTTCTTTTCTTCCTCCAAATTAATAAATATTATTTTATTATTTTATTAATTGTCCTCAGGAGGCCCATTTTGAGTTGAAATTTCCTCTAATGGAAGTAGATCCCCATTGAGCATTTCCAATTCACGCTTGCTTTAGCAATTCGCTCTCAACAACAGCAAGCAAGGAAAGCATGCTCTATAATAATGTGTTAGACCTACTCTAGCATATGTATTCAACAATGTGTAAGCAATTAAATACATCCATGGATACAGTATTCATATTCAAATTCACATTAATTGGACGGGAAAAGATATTTCTATTAATAAAATTAGAGATTACAATAGTGACAACCTCTGTCGACGCATCTACGAACTGAAGAAAATGAGTCCTCCACCTAGGCCTCCACCACCTCAATCCTCCATCTCTCGATAGCAAGATCACAAAGCAAAGGAAAGCTTGGGAAGAACACAAAGTGCTCCAAAGGGACAAAGGGATGCAGACTCAAGTATAAGAAAACTGAGGAAACAATGGACTATAGTTTCTTTGCTCTTCAATTCCTCCTCTTCAATTTATCAAAGGGGTTCCTTATATAGCACTCCAAAAGGGTAATGGAGGGTCGAATTCGAGTGTTCTTGTTGTCAAGGGGTTGGAGGTAAGTGAGTTGCACAGCATCTAAGATGTTTCTCACACTCATGAGGCAGTGCGCAAGGAAAATATAGCACGATAGGCTGAAAATATTCCACTTTTTATATTTTCATGTCACTTTTTGTACTCATTGACCATTTCTTCAGAATATTGGTCCTTAGTGGTTAAATTAGTTAGAAGTTTGTTAGAATTTTGTTAGAACTGGACATTGGATGTAAAGGAGTAAGCCTATGAAAAGAATAATTATGCATGTAGGGAGATATAGAGTAGAAAAGAGAGAGCGAGAGAGAGAGAAGTGAATACTAGATGTAATACTAGACACGGTGATACTGGATTGGTGTATGTTTTAATCTGCAATTTGGTCTATGAACTTAATACAATGTGATGTGGATTGATCTGAGCTTCTGATTGCCTCTGTTCTTTTCCTACTTTTCCACTGCTTCGATTCTGATGCTGAATGATGAATAGACCTACACATGAATGAATGATGCGATGCTTTTGAATAGTGTCATCTTTTAGATCTGTTTTTATGCATTGGTAAATCTATTAAATTGATGAATGACTAAATATAACATGATGAATGGTTTTGTTTCTGAGCAAATAAAAAAGGTAGATCTGGAAATTACAATGATGAATGTTTGATTCCCCAACCCTCCTCTATACTACGGAAAATTGGTTCCGACAGCTCTCCCTTGAGCATCTCGGGTGAGACCTCATCCACTCTACAGGTGTTGCTGGACAGGGTAAAACCTGTATGGGCCGATGCTCAAGGAGATCGTGGTGTGTTGAGAATCGACAGAGTGGAAGCCCTGTCAACTCGGTTTTGTTGGTTGGGATTGTGCCAACAAATGGTTCTACTTTCAGGACCTCATTGTGACTGAGAGGAGGCCATGTGGCACTCAAAAAATGGTTACCCAACAATGGATGTGGCACTCAACATGACTGAAACTTCAAGAGTGATTTGACCAAAATCTGAGAGAATTTTCCAAGTCAAAAAATCAGAACCCTGCGTTGACAACGAACAAGTGGTTAGAAAGGTATATCCACGATGATCTGCATGAATATTTATTTGGTGATTTTCCTATCATATTGTACGAGTGGCTGGCTAGATTCACATACAAGAAGACAAACTTCCAAAGAGGAGAACCGACATCCTGGACCCATGAACTGGTCTAGGAATTGCAAGAGACTGACAACAGAGCATCGCTCATTGTTGAGGTCTGGTTGGATAGCATCTTAGAAAGATATATCACCCAGTTCCCCGTCGACACCAATAAATCTTATAGTGAAGCAGAAAGGGAATTCTTTAACGGACCCAAATGTAGGTTCTTACTATCACTTCAATTGTCAATTAAAATGTTTGTTTTCGAAAAGGGTATACTCAAGATGCACCTAGAGTAGTAGCACCCTAGTGTGCAGAGGATGTGGATACCATGACCAAGGGGGGAGATGAATGAGAAGGTAAGGGGTAGATGGGTGCAAGTTTTGATGATATTGTGAGGGAAGTCGAGGAAGGAAATGGTTGTACAAGGGCAGGAGCAAGGTTCACACTAGAGAAGAGGCAGAGGACAGGGGAAGGTCCTGCTGTGATCAGAACACAAGACCGTGAAAGACAACCCCAAGGGACGAAATGACCCTACAGTGATGATGAGGATGACCAGGCCCAGGATATGCCCAGAACAATGGTAAGATCAAAACCTGGCAGCAATGTACCTATGCCTCCATGCACTACTCCCAACACAGGAAAAACTCCAAGTCCCACATCGATTTTTTCAACGTGTCAAAAACAGTCTAGTAGTAGATTGGCATCTGTTGGAAGGCGGCCAAAGATGGCGAGCGATGACGTGAAGCTATGATTGTTCCATGGAAATGGGACCGATGATCTCGAGCAATACTAGATTTTATGTGAAGCAGTGTGGACTGTTAGACAGAACATTGATGATGATGTAAAGAAAGGGCAGCTAGAGACTACTCTGAGCGGTTGCGTGCTCAATTGGTTTATGAATTTTATCCAGGTTCCTCAGGGGGATCTGGCGAAGAAATTGGATGAGATACGGATGGGACTAATCAAGGAATTGAGAAAACCCAAGTCAGAATCACAATACATTATAGAGCTAAAGGAAATTAAGCAATTTCCTAATGAAACCATTTGGGACTTCGACCATAGGTTCAAAACACTGATGGCCAGAGTCAGTTTTTCTATGAGCGATGTCCAACATAAAGAATGGTTTATTGGTTTCTCATATCCAACAACCATTGATACAGCAGAAGATAGTGATGTAGAGCGAATCCCTGTAGATTGAGATGAAGCTAGAGGCTTTACCTATCGAGGAGAGTGGAGTTGGGATGAATCAAATTCAAGTGCAGCTCATGAACATTACACTACAGATGTAGAATATCAAGAAAGGTAAGGAAGAACACGCAGATATTTGGTGTACTCAGTGTCATGCGGATGGCCACACCAAAGATACTTGCCCCGACTTTAGAAACTATATGTTATCTGGAGCTCCGAACCCTTTGAGTAGTGGTGGTATGCCATGGTGTCGCATATGCCAAGTCTATGGACATCGACATGAGGAATGTATTTATCTACAAAAGATGGTATTGAAGCCTACCAATTTATGCTATTTATTTTGTCATTCAATCGGGCATGAGGATAGACACTGTCGGGCATATGATCTGCTTCAGGACAGAACATATGATTCATATTTTTTGAAAGGTGAGGGTCACCGCACGGTATAGCAATAGCAACCATAGCCTCAGATGGTTAGTTCTCAACCACAAACGCAGTACACACCACCGTCGCCAATGCAGTTTTTTTCACCGCAGCCATAGCCACATTTTGCACCGCAACATCCATACAATCACATACCTATGGCCTAGGTGCAACCATAATGCATTCAAGCAGCGCACTTTGTTCAACAACAACCAAATCCCCCACCGTAGCTATTGGGGCTCGGACCTTGAAGGTCCTTAATTTTGGCAACTCCGCGGTTTTGGTGCGAAGCATGTAAGCGGAGTTGCAGTCCAAAATAGTCTTAGGGGTTTCGGGGTTGGGTCAAAGCCCCTCTTGTTGTAAATAACCCATGGTTTAAGCCCATGGTTTTTAAGCCCGTGGTTTAAACCCATGGTATTGTAATAGTGCACTTGTATAAATAGGCACTTATGTAAAGGAGAAAAGAGCTTTTCGAAGGTTTTATGTATGATGATGATTTGATGCGAAGAAGCTAAGGTCTATTTTTGGGGTTAAGTTTAAGTCCTAGCTGAGTGTGTGGATGTCCTCTGTAGTTGAGTGCGCAGAGGGTTTTTGAAGGAAGGATCTGCAGCTAAGTGCATAGTTTTGGGTTGTTGAGAAGATCTGCAGCTGAGTGCGCAGATCAAAACTGTGTGTTTGTAAAGTGTTGAATATAAACGCAGTTCTTTGGATGTAGCCCCTACACCGGGGGTGAACCACGTATATCTTGTGTTGTGGTGGTTCCTTTTAGTTTTTGTGCTGTTATGTTTTATGCATTTGATAAGTAGATAAATGATAAAGTAAATTGCTAAGTATTAACTTCGCTGTGAATTCCCAGTTAAGGGTTAAGCAAGTAACTGTCTTTTATCTAAACTGTGAAGCTATTTAAGTGAATGTCGAAGCTCTGTATTATATGATTATTCTTTGTTAAGGATAAAGGTACAGTAATATCCCTCTTTTTCCTGCAGAAACCTGATTATGCGGCACCCCATAGCTGTTTCGGGTGAGACTGCAACCTGTTCACAGGTTGTTGCTGAAAGGGCCAACACTGTGCGTCTCTTTGTTGGTGCGAAGATAAAATTATAAGAACCTGGGTCTGCCCTCAGCCCCAACAAATTGGTTCTGTTGCCGGTTGAACTAGTATCTGCTTCAAGAGGGATCTACGTCATACCTGGAGGGATATGTTTTGGAGGCCCTTAGTAAAAGAAATCAGTAACTGGGTTGGAGATACTTATCTAAAATTTGTTGAACAAGAGAATAAGGACCCTCATCGTAGCTCAGACGACTTCTTGCAAAGGTACGTTTTCTCTGATATTTATGAAATTTTCTTTGGTAGTATCCACATAGAATTGCACGAGTGGTTATCCAGGTTGACAGAAAGAAAGACAAACTTAAAAGAAGATCAGTCTCCTTACTAGACCCCAGAAAGGATTAAGCTACTGAAAAGTGTGAACAACGTGGTATCAAGAGCTGTTGACTTCTGGACAACGTGAACCCTTGAAGCATTTGTGACGGAGTTTGCCATCGACACACATACTTCTTTCAGTGAAGCAGAAAGATAGTTTTTCAAAGGACCAAGGGGTAAGTACCTGAATTCATTAAGTCTAAAAATTAAAATTCTCTTGGCTGAGAAAGGCATATTGCTTATCCAATTTGATTGCTAGATTTATTGCTACTAACCTATGTTTGAAAGTGAAAGTGACTTCGACGAGCAAAGTGGTTTGCTTCGCAATGGTAAAAGATACAAGAGAACTCTTGGATCCTATACCATTGGCCAGAATACCAATTATACCTCATTAATCCTAGAAGAGTTTGAATCTGAAGAAACCCCTTTTGTTAGAAACCCTCCTATAACTCTGTAGTGAAGATCTGTTATCCTTGAGAACCCTTCGCAGTCTGAAAGTAACCCTAGCCCGAGTAGTCCTGTCGCAATTCAGTCTACCTCAGTAAGTTCCCTCCCCCCTGTTACCGGTCTTCCCCCTCCTCCTCCCCCTCCTCGCCCCCCTCGATCCACTATGGCCCATATGAATGATGATATCAAGCTCCCAA
Source organism: Pseudotsuga menziesii (assembly GCA_001517045.1). Lineage (NCBI taxonomy): Eukaryota > Viridiplantae > Streptophyta > Pinopsida > Pinales > Pinaceae > Pseudotsuga > Pseudotsuga menziesii. The sequence continues at coordinate 216,629 of LPNX010925292.1, forward strand.
TTTTTAAAGGAACTGGATCAAAGGATCCAGAGCAGTTTTGGTTCTTATGCGAAGCTGTTTGGACTGCTAAGAATATTGTAGATCAAAATACAAGAACAGCGCAACTGGTCACCTCTTTCAGAGACCGATCTTTGACCTGGTTTATGAAGTTTTCCAGTACTCGGAACTATATCTTGGCTGATATTAAAAAAGCAATGATTAAAGAATTCAAGAAGCCTAAATCGGAGTCATAGTGTATAACTGAACTGAAAGAAATTCAACAAAAGCAAGGTGAATCAGTATGGGAATTTGATCAGAGGTTCAAGGTTCTGTTGGATCAAGTTAGTTTCACTATTGGACTAGAAAAACATAAAGAATGGTTTATTGCAGCACTATTGCCTCATATCAGGACTCCACTTATGCAAGTGAAGGTTGCTGATCAGCAAGAGACATTGGAAATTGCTATGAAACTTGGAACAGCTCATGTTGGAGATAATTCTAGAATAACCCAAATACGAGCACAGTTAGCAGAAATGGATTTGGAGCTTCATGACATGAAAAAAGGGAAATCTATTTGAGAAGAGGTTTGGTGTACACGATGTAAGACAGAAGGTCATGACAAAGAATAGTGTCATGCATTAAGAAATTATTTGAATACTGGTGCACTTAACCCGTTTAACCCTAATGTCCTATATTGTGAGATCTATAGAACAACTGGCCAGCATCGACCTAAAGATTTCTATCTGCTGCAGAGATATGTTCAAGTACCTAAGAATCCCTACTGCAAGTTATGTAAGTCAGTTGGACATAATGAAGACGAATGTCGCAGCTTTGATCTCATGAGAGAGCGAACCTATGATGCCTATAGGGTACAACCCGATGCACAAGGCAACGATGGATATGGTTACCATGGTAGTACATCAATTCAAGGTAATTTTAGAGGTCGTGGTCATGGTGGTATGCCTGGAAGAGGTCGAGGCCAGGTTATTTGCTATAACTGTAATCAGGTAGGACATGTAGCTAGAGACTATCAGAACCCAACTACGACATGTCGATATTGCAGAGCAATAGATCATGTGATTGAGAAATGCCCACTGTTGATAGCCAAGATACAAGAAAGAAATGGCACTCCTACTCAGAATGTTCAGATGATTGCTGTAGAGAAAAGACCTGTCCCAGCCATTAACGTTGTTACAAGGAGTGGAGCTACGACGCAGGTGAAAAATAAGGAGAAACAGCCTGACGAAGCTTGGGTCCGCAAGACCCCAAAAAAAATCCCAGCCTTCGATGTTGGAAGAGAAAAAGGAACATTTATGGAAGATAAAAAAGACTTTGCTGATCTGAGAACATCAGTAGCAACTACGCAACAACATCAATAGCAGTTACAGTTTCAAGAAGCTTCGTCGTATCAAGTAAGTACACTAACATCATTTTTACAGAGTTGTATGAAGCTATTAAGAAATCAGAATGCTTTGAATGAGTTACAGAAAGTTATTTAGTCTTGCGAACCTCAGTGAAGCTCTGATAGAGGGAAAACTGTTAATAGAGTTAGAAGGACTAGAAGAGAAATGAGATTGCATGCTCAAATAGGAGATTATGGCATGACTGATATCATTTTAAACCTGGGATCAGAAGTGAATGTCCTAACTAAGAAGACATGGGAACAAATGGGAAAACCTATGCTTGAATGGTCCCCTATACAGTTGAGATTAGCCAATCAGCAGAATATTGTGCCCTTGGGAAGATTCCCTAGTGTACCAATGGACATTGATGGAGTCAGTACCTTAGCAGATTTTGAAGTCATTGAAATAATTGATGATAGCAACCCCTATCCAGCCTTGCTAGGAATTGAATGGGCAATAGACAATTATGCAGTAATCAACCTTAAGAATAGACAGATGACTTTTGAAGGAAAAGGCTTGAGAGTCATAGTATCGTTGGACCATTCTCAAGGAGAAAGGTATATAGAGTCAGTCATAGATGAAGATCAGGATGTTTTGGATCACATTTACAACATCACAGCTAAAGAAGAAGACTATGTTAACCCTACTACTAAAGGTATAATGGATTGGCAGTGTGACAATTCTTGCATGATTAATTCAGACGAAGGCCTAGAGAATTGGCAAAATAGACTTTATGAGCTACATGGACATCGATGTGCAAGAATTACCAAGTCTATCAGATGGGTTGTCTCACAGCCAAGAATCTTACCTACTTTTGATGGCTTGACAGACCCAGAAGATTTTATTGTACAGTTCTCAGAAAAAGTACCAGATTCACAGAAAATGGAGACTCTAGACTCAGTATTCAGAGCCACAGCTACCAGATGGTGGAATGGTCATAAAAAGTATATTCATAGTTGGAGATCTTGTAAAAATTTTCTTCACCTAAGATTCATGGATCGACCTCAGGAGGTACGAAGCATATTTAATGGTAAGACTAGCCCTCAGGAACATTTGGAGCAGTGTTATGAAGCATGGAAGCATGTACCTTGTGAAGAATGGGTACCTAGGTTTGTACACACTCTGGAACCTGTAGCAAAGAATTGGTATGTGGAGGTGGAGCTTCACCATGGTATTGTAAGTTGGGTTAGCCTTATCGATAGTTTTGTGCTCACATTTTCTATTAATGAGGTTTGCCCTGCTTTGGATGCAGCTATTAGGTTGATCCATACTAAGGTGTTTGATGATAAAGAAATAGCTGAGCACCAACTTGATTGGAAGGAATAAGAAGCTAATGCAGTAGAATGTTATAACCTCACCATTGATGAAGACGATGACCCTCACAACATTAATATTCCTGAGTCATAAGGACATTGCGAAGTACATGGACCAGCAGTCGAATCACCTGAAGTAACTCAGCCCTTGAAAACAAGGAAAGTAAACATTGGATCAGAGGAAATGCCTAAGTACGCTACCATTGGAGATTATTGGGACGAAGAAATGGTGAGCAAAGTGACTGAACTCCTCCATGAGTATCAAGACTTATTTCCGATGAAGTTCTTAGAAATGAAAGGTATCCTTGGTGATATAGGAGTGATAAAAATCCCTTTGAAAGCCGATGCGAAGCTTGTGAAGAAGCGCCCTTATAGGCTGAATCCTAAGTATAAAGAAAAAGTCAAGATGGAGCTAGATAAGATGCTCACTGCAGGAATCATTGAGCCTGTCGAAGAGTCCAAATGGGTCAGCCCTATGGTGGTACAATAAAAGAAGACCAAGGGAGAAATCAGAATCTGTGTTGATCTAAGGAAGCTGAATGATGCCTGTTTACATGATCCTTTTCCTACTCCCTTTACAGATGAAGTTTTAGACAATGTCGGAGGTCAAGAAGTGTATTCTTTCACTGATGGATTTTCAGGTTACCATCAGATCAGAATTGCTCCAGAGGATCGACATAAAACAACCTTCGCTACAGAAATGGGATCTTTTCAGTATACTGTTATGCCCTTTGGATTGAAGAATGCACCTGCTATGTTTTCCAGAGTAGTCATATCTGCATTTAAGGAATTTATTCATAAGTTCTTGGAAGTTTACTTTGATGATTGGACTATCTTTGGTTTATTGAAAGATCATATAGCCAGTTTAAGACTTATGCTGGACAAGTGTAGACAGCATCAGATTTAATTGAACCTGAAGAAGTGTATCTTTTGTGCACCTTTTGGAATTCTGCTAGGCCACATTGTATGCAAGCAAGGATTGATGGTGGATCCTGTGAAGATAGCCATTATTGTGAACTTACCACCTCCAAAGTCTATTAAGAAACTTCGTACTACGCTTGGTCATACTGGATATTACAGGAAATTCATTAAAGGATATGCTCAGATTACAGCCCCTATGGAAAAGAAATTGAAGAAAGATATTAAGTTTGAATGGACACCTGAATGTCAGGAAAGCTTGGACATTTTGAAATAAAAGATGGTAACTGCCCCTATCTTAGTATTCCCTGACTGGAATAAGGAGTTTCATGTTCATGTCGATGCATCCTCCATTGCTTTAGGTGTAGTATTGGCTCAGTTAGGTGAAGGTAATATTGATCACCCTATTTCTTTTGCAAGTAGAAAACTGTCCACGGTAGAAAAGAATTATACTACGACAAAACGAGAAGGTCTAGCTATGGACGTTTATGCTTTGCAGAAATTTCGACATTATTTGTTAGGATCTCATTTTAAGATGTTCACTGACCATTCTGCTTTGAAGCCTGTGTTAGGTGGAAGGATATGCAGATGGCTGATTTTGTTTCAGGAGTATGACTTTGAGATCATAGTTAAGCCATGAAGACTTAAACTGGGACCTAACCACTTGTTGAGGCTCGAGTCAGGAGAAGAACCCACTAGTTTGGATGAAGATCTTCCTGATGCCCAGTTGTTTTCCATCCAGTTGGGTGATGATTATTTTCAGGATATTGTTCATTACTTGTCTACAGGTTTTGCACCCTCTAAGATGACAACACAGCAGAAGAAGCAGCTGGTGGTTAGAGAAACTGACTTTACCTTGATAGCAGGACAGTTATATAAGATGTGACCAGATGAAATACTACGCAAATGTGTCTTGGAGCATGAAAAGCCATTGATTTTGGTTGAGGCACATTCTAGAGCAGCAGGAGGTCATTATGTAGGAAAAGCTACGGCACAAAATATTCTGATAGCTAGATTGTGGTGGCCTACGATTCATAAGGATGCAAGAGAGTATTGCCACAGCTGCGATATCTATCAGAGGACAGGCAAACCATCCAGGAGGGATGAGATTCCTATGGTTCCACAGGTAAATTTACAAGCATTTGACAAGTGGGCTATTGATTTTGTTGGACCAATCAATCCGCCTGCAAAGAAATATGGAGCAAGATACATTATTACAGCAACTGATTACCTTACTCATTGGGCCGAAGCTCAACCAGTCAAGGACTGTAGTGCTGCTACAGCTGCGAAGTTCATATTTGATAATATCTTGTCAAGGTTTGGATGTCCTAGAATTCTTATGAGTGATCAAGGATCACATTTTCTGAATAATACTATTGAAGCATTAACCAAAGAATTTCAAATATATCATCAGAAGAGTACTGCCTACCATCCTCAAGCAAATGGAACTATCAAAGCCTTTAACAAGATCCTTGAGCACGCTCTAATGAAGGTTTGCAATGTTAACAGAAATGATTGGGATCTTAGAATTCCTGCAGTATTATGGGCTTATAGAACCACTTGCAAGAAGTTGACAGGCCATACACCTTTTAGGCTAGTATATGGACAAGAAGCAGTCATGCCCATGGAGTACATTGTTCCTAGCCTCGGAATATCTTCCTTCACAGGGATGGATGATACAGCCGTGTTGAATGAAAGGCTGGCGAAGATACTGGAACTTGAAGAAGACAGATTCATTGCAGTTTTCCAGTAGCAAGTACAGAAAGCTAGAGAAAAAGTATGGCATGATAGACACATTAAGAAGAAGCATTTTCAGAATGGTGATCTTGTGCTCTTGTACGACAGTAAATTCATGAAGTTCCTAGGTAAGTTCAAGACACATTGGAAAGGACCTTACATAGTTCAGAAAGTTACCGATGGTGGTGCATTTCAGTTAGCTAAATTGAATGGAGAAATTTTTCCCTCCATGGTGAATGGGAGTAGATTAAAGAAGTACAGGGACAAGCCTGTACCCCCCTGACCCAAATTAATAGAAAAAGAAGAGTCTAAGTACCAAGAATAGTTGAAATTAGGTACTATACTATAATGAAGCTGTTCTCAGAGAGCTTCAGTAGATTGTTGAAAAATTTACGAAGTGTCGAAGGTTGGGGAAGAAAATTATGTCGTGGGTCGAAGTTCGAAGTTCTGTTGAAGCTTGTGTCAGGAGGGGTCGAAGGTCAATATTGTGGCGAAGCTGAAGTTAGTGGTTGTGCCGAAGATGAAAGGGGTGTCGAAGCTTAAAATGCAACCGTTGGAAAAAATCAGATTTGGTGGTGCCGGTACGTGAACTGTATTAACTGCCTGTAATGATGAGATTTGGGGAAATCTAGTGCCGTTTGGACAAGATTTATAGACGCTCTGTCATATTTGGTGTCTTTAATGCACAGTTATGGAATATTTGGTCATTGAATCTATAAGAAGACACCCAGGCCTGCAAATTTTGCATTACGCATTTTCTTGAGTTGAGTCCATGTCAGCTGATCGCGAAGTCCAGGAATTGTTGAGAGAATTCAGACAGGGGGTCCTGCAGAACCTTATGAGCAACCCACCTGCATCTGCACCTTGCGAAGAGACTCCCCCAGCACCAAATCAGCCAATGCAGACACGATCAACCAGAAAGAAATTTAAGGCAGAAGTTCTCTCTAAGCGGGATGAAGAAAGACACAATCCATCAGGACAGACACCAAAGGATCCCGTGATGAATCCTCCTAGAGAATTCAAAGATTTCAGCGAGGATGAGAACGTTGCACTGTAGCGTACACTGTATCTTCCACCTGTTCGACCAGGAGTTCAGCCACCTCAACGGATAGCCAAGTTCACATTACGCCTTTGCTGCCACAGGGTGTGCAGTTGGTTGGAATGATGATAGGAAAAATAGACCGGCTAAAGTACGCAGACCACGATACGAATGATCGTGGGAAATTTCTGCAGTTTGCACCTGGAAAATAATTGCACTCTGTCCATTATCCGGAGGCCGGTACGACACTACTGGAAGTGAAACAGTGGGATGTTGGCTTGAAGCAAGCTGGCTTGTTGAAGATGCCAAATGTCCCCCACTTCGGTCGCAACACCCAGGTTACTATGGTGGTCAAGAAGCTATTGGCGTTGGTGCATGATGGGCACCTATGGATAGGAAGCCAGAAAATAGCTATTGATGGAGAGCTGATTCATAGGATCACAGGCTTGCCAAAGGAAGGGCTTGATCTGGGGATTGAGTTTGTTGGAAAGCACGAGGATACGAAGCTAGCGCAGCACATAAAGGACCGCTTCAGCCTGACGAAAGGAAAGAGAGGGTATAAAACCTCGACAATTCGGCACCAAAACATTTGCTTCGCTGCAAAGCTCCTAGCATGCAAATTAATGCGGAAGTGCAGACCGAATGAAGTACCTACCCCGATTGTCAGTATTGCTATGAACTGTGCTGAAGGCTACAGTTACAAATGGGTAGAGTACATCGCTAGGGAATTCCTCGAAGATGTCCGCGATGCGTAGGAGAAAGGTAGACCCTTTCATTACTCATGGTTGTTGGTGCTTATTGCACTGGTAGGATGGAGAGAGCCTACCGAGGCACAGTTTGTTGATGTGCCTCCGGAGATGCCTGGCGCAGCAAGGTATGCATCTCTTTGGGTCTTGCAGGATAATGGCTTGCAGCAGATGACGAACTACGTGTTCACCTTTTATGTAATGAATATTTCATATGAGATCCTGAAAACACTGTGGCTCAGTAATGAGCTATTCTCTCAGTATGTTGGAGTGGCCAACTTCAAGGCTGACATGCACAATGTCTTCATCCAGGCTTGCGCAGATGATAAACATGCATGCTGGAAGTTGCCATATGTGGTGACCCAGGAAGACATCATCGCAGTAATTCAGCAGTGGCCAGCTGAATGGATGAAGGACGTGGGAACAAGGCCTAACATACCAGTCCCCCCAGTTACAGATGTGGGCGCAGGTCCTAGTCAGGCGCCGCAGAGTGACCCACCAGAAGAAAGCGAAGAACAAGATGAGTCGTAGCAGAGCAGAGATGACCATGGTTGTGATGACAGAGCTGATGAGGAAGAAGAGGAATCAGTAAAGACAATTTTCGACCCTAATCTCCCAGATAAACGCAAGTCTCCAGAAGTGGAGGAAGTTACGAAGCCTTAGCCCAGAAAGAAAGCTAAGGCATCAAAGGGCAAGAATATTGTCAAAGAGCTTGCTTTGACGAGTGAAGATCTTGATCAGGCTCTGACAAAGTCCATAGAAGTATTATCCAGCACGTGGGTAGAATTTGCAGCTACACATCTTGACGCGCTTGCTGGCATAGCACAGCGAATTGAAGTATTTAAGGCATTAGCAGAAATATCAGTGACTGGCGTTGCAGCAAGCAGTGCCCTAGTAGGTGCACAGCCAGACATGAGGCAATGGCCAGACAGAAACAACAGAGGGAAAGTACCAAGTGCAGCCCTCATAATAACTGACGCAACATCTCGATCGCAGATGAGTATGACAGTTGAGATAGACTACGCCAAGTTGTCTATGCCGGAGCTGCATCTCTGTTAATTGGCAATCATGAATGAGATCTGAGAACGTGACAGCTACTCACACATGCAGTTGGAAAAGACCATGAAGTAGAGTGAGAGCCTCGCAACGTAGTTGGAAGAAGCTGAACAGAAAAAGAGGGAAGCAGAAAGCAAGCAGGCTGCACTGGCACGAGTATTGGATGAGGCATGTCGAAGTCTCCCTGACTTCGACATGCAAGCTGAGGAAGAACTGGAGAAAAGAATAGTCAAGATAAAAGACTATGCACAACAGTCTCGAAGCGAGATAGAGAAGCTGAAAGCAGAGCATGAGGCTTAGATTGCAGAGCTTCAACTTCGCATCATTCCTGAGAGTCCACCAGAGGTCAGGGAACAACGTCGCAGAGATATTCAGGCCTCAGCAACAAAGATCTCAGATCTTGTGAGTAGTGCATCAAAGCTGCTGGACGAAAGTGTCGAGGCCTGGGAAAACTTGCAGGACAACCCAGAAGTCAAAAATTTGCAAGGAACCATCAAGCAGCGACAGACAGAGCTGGACGCAGTAAAGGCAAAAATTAAGACATTGCCTCCTATGCAAAAGATGGTTAAGGTGAAGCATAGAAATGAGCTACAACAAGAAATTGAGTCCTGTAGAAGGAAAGAAACACTGTTGGTGAACTTTGTGCAGCCCCTTATTAACGAGGCCTTGGAATTGAGCACTGCTGCGGACAACCAGCTCAAAGTTTTGAAGGAGTATGATGTGTTTGCACAAGAAAAGGCCAACGAAGCATCTGCAGCAACATTGCAGGAGATAGTAGAGAAGGAGAAAGAAGCTGAAGATATCATGCACAGCCTCAATAAGCAATTTACTATCTTTTCCAACAAGATTCTTCCACCAGAAAAGCACCAGAGTGCCCCAGGACGGGACACTGGTGAGTCTTAGGGGCCTGTTGGGGCTCGAACCTTGAAGGTCCTTAATTTTGGCAACTCTGTGGTTTTGGTGCGAAGCTTGTAAGCGGAGTTGCGGTCTAAAATAGTCTTAGGGGTTTCAGGGTTGGGTCAAATCCCCTCTTGTTGTAAATAACTCATGGTTTAATCCCAGGGTTTTTAAGCCCATGGTTTAAACCCATGGTATTGTAATAGTGCACTTGTATAAATAAGCACTTATGTAAAGGAGAAAAGAGCTTTTTATGTATGATGATGATTTGATGCGAAGAAGCTAAGGTCTATTTTTGGGGTTAAGGTTAAGTCCCATCTGAGTGCACAGAGGGTTTTTGAAGGAAGGATCTGCAACTAAGTGCACAATTTTGGGTTGTTGAGAAGATCTGCAGCTAAGTGCGCAAATCAAAACTGTGTGTTTGTAAAGTGTTGAATATAAACGCAATTCTGTGGATGTAGCCCCTACACTGGAAGTGAACCATGTATATATTGTGTTGTGGTGGTTCCTTTTAGTTTTTGTGCTGTTATGTTTTATGCATTTGATAAGTAGATAAATGATAAATTAAATTGCTAAGTATTAACTTCGCTGTGAATTCCCAGTTAAGGGTTAAGCAAGTAACTGTCTTTTATCTAAACTGTGAAGCTATTTAAGTGAATGTCGAAGCTCTGTATTATATGATTATTCTTTGTTAAGGCTAAAGGTACAGTAATATCCCTCTTTTGCCTGCAAAAACCTGATTCTGCGGCACCCCATAGCTGTTTCGGGTGAGACTGCAACCTGTTCACAGGTTGTTTCCGAAAGGGCCAACACTGTGGGTCTCTTTGTTGGTGCAAAGATAAAAGGATAAGAACCTGGGTCTACCCTAAGCCCCAACAGCAGCAGGTAGTTCAGCCACAGTACCCATAGTAGGGGAGATTCTGCAGAGGATTTCGAGGCCGAGGAGGAGGTTTTGGACGCAGAGGAGGACGAGGTTGTGCATCCATCCATTGTTATAATAGTGGAGTATTCGGGCATTATCAGAGAGACTTCCCACACTTGTAGTTTTTATATACGTACTGTGAAACGATTGATCATACTATGGAGAACTTCCTGCAGTTAATTGCAAGATGGAAAACCAGAAACAGTCTGCAGTTACAAAATCAATCCCAGTTGCAAGCTTAGAATCAGATACCAGCCCAAAACCAGTTACAAAGACAGACCCAAAATCAAGTTTTGTATCAGATCCTAGCCTTGAATCAGCCATTGAACCCACCAGTGAACGAGACTCTACCATTGGCTCAGAATCCACTGATGAACCAGGCTCAAGGTCCAACAGTTGCGATGATTTCAGCAGAGCCCAAAACACAGGATGTCAACATCACCATTGTCACTCACAGAGGTACGACGATGGCAGATGATGGACCCCAGCCGCAAGTTTGATTAGATGGGAAGAAGAAAAAGACAATTGATATTGCAACTAAAAAAGAGGCTTTTTTGAGACACAAGATGCAATCGGACGCAATATGGGTAAGTTGCCTGTCTATGAAATGCCATCCGCTTTTGATGTATCCTTAGAAGCAGGACCATCACGACAGCATGGTACCTTGCAGCATTTATTTGAGAAATTCTTAGCACTGGAATGAGATCCTAAGGCTGTCATTGAGCTTGAGAGGTTTTTGTACTGTTCAAACAAAGAGCTGAAGGAGTACGCAGTAAACTCCTTGCAGGAGAAAAATACAGGTAAAGAGATGCATATGAATATCTAGATTGGTGACTATGAGGTGGACTCAGTCATCTTGGACTTGGGATCAGATGTGAACATCTTAACTAAGCATACCTGGGAAAAAATGGGGAGCCTAACTATGGGTTGGTCCCCTATGCAACTGCGATTGGTGAACCAAGCGAAGGCGCAACCCAATTATCAGGTAACGAACTTGGTCGTCGATGTTGAAGGAATGAGAACACGTGCTAACTTTGATGTGATTGAAGTTGTTATTGGAGAAGTCTCCTATCCTGTGTTATTGGGGATAGGGTGGGATAATTATAGTATGGATGTAATTAATTTTAAGAAGCGAATGATGACATTCAAAAATAAGTATATTTGATTCATCGCACCCACGGATCCAACTGAAGGCCGAAGATACATTGAACCTGTGAAGGACGAAGTTATCAAGGGGTGGGATAGTGTGTACAACATCTATGAAGACTATATCCACTTGACTACTGAGGGGGAATTTAGCTGGCGTAGTGCTAGCTCTGCATCCTTTGATTCTAATGATGCACTCGAAAATTGGCAAAAACACATGCATGAGGTATCCTTTAGAAAGTGTGGTCTGATTACGCAATTGCTGCATTTTGTCGCGACTCAGCTAATTGAATTGTTAGTATATGAAGGGTTACCAAAGTTGTCTACATTCTTAACAGTCCTTGAAGTAAGAGTCTCAGTACCACAGTGACTATTGGCCCTGGAGGAAGCACTGGCAGCTACTCCAGCCCACTGGTGGGCAGCTCATAAGAAAACAATCATCGGCTAGACATAATGTCACAGGCTAATGATATCCCATTTTGGCACCACAGAAGTTTACCACACCGGAAAGTATGATGGGAAAACTGACCCGAATAGCCATTTAGGGGAGTGTCAAGCATTGTGGGAAGCATGACCAAAGGATGAATGGGTCCATGCCTTTATTCATACCTTGGATGAAATGTCAAGGTTCTGGTACGTAACTACAAAGTTGCACAGAGAAATAACTACCTAGGAGGAGTTGACGGTTTGTTTCACCCACAATTTTAGTTTTGCAGACACAAATCCTGATGTCCACAATGCACTTCAGATTATTTGGGATGTCATCCTGAAAGTTGTTCCAGTCGCATATCATGTGGATCTGCATGTGCATTGGCACATGCAATTGATGATGGAATGCTATAATATATCTGGAAAGTTAGAGGATGATGATGAGTTGTGGAATATTAACATTCTGGAGACTAAAGGGAGTCGCATGTCGTAGCACCAGAGGTACCGACCAATCCCATGACTTAGCCACTAAATATTAAGAAAGTTAACATTGGGACAGAATAGAATCCAAAATTTTCCAGTGTTGGGGACTATTGGGATGAAGAGACCAAGCCAAGATCACCGATATTTTGCATGAGTTTCAAGATTTGTTTTCAACCAAATTCTCAGACATGAAGGGGAAATTGGGTGACCTAGGAGAAATGAAAATTCCATTAAAACATGATTGAAAAATGGTGTGACAGAGGTTATATCACTTGAATCCATGATATAAAGAAAGGGTCAAGACTAAACTTAACTGGATGCTAGATGTCGAGATTATTGAGCCTGTTGAAGAATTAAAATGGATAATTCCTATGGTGGTACAGGAAAAAAAGACTGGTGAAGTCCAGATCTGTGTCGACCTCAGAAAATTGAATGATGCTTGCATACATGATCCATTCCTGAAACCGTTCATAGATGAAGTCCTTGAAGTAGTAGGTGGACAAGAGATGTATTCATTCATAGACGGCTTTTTTGGATACCACCAAATCAGGATTGCAAAACAATATTGCCAAAAGACAACGTTTGTTACCGAATGGGGTTGCTACCAGTATACCGTAATGCCATTTGGACCGAAGAATGCACCTGCCATATTTTACCAGGTGGTTGTTGTGGCATTCAAAGACTTCATTCAGAATTTCATCCATGTATATATGGACGACTGGAAGGTGTATGGTCTAATCAAGGATCACTTGGCCAATCTTTGAATGATTCTGGAAATATGTTGATAGCATTAGATCACGATGAACTATAAGAAGTGCATCTTTTGCGTAGTGTTTGGAATATTTTTGGGTCGCATCGTGTGCAAAAAAGGACGGTTGGTTCATCCTACAAAAATCACACTCATCCTGAGCTTATCACCACAAACCAATGTCGAAATGCTCCAGGAAACGCTTGGACACACTGGTTACTATCGCAAATTTATTCAAGGATATTTTGCGATCAATGCCCCTATGGGGAAACTATTGAAGAAGGATGTTGTGTTCTTGTGAAGTCCCAAATTCCAAAGTAGTTTTGACACATTGAAGGCCAAGATGGCTTCAGCATCGATACTTGTATTCCCATATTGGAACAAGGAGTTCCATGTTCATGTTGATGCATCTTCTGTTGCACTAGGAGTAGCACTCACGCATCCAGCGACTGTGACTTGGATCACCCTATTTATTTTTGCGAGTCGGAAGCTATCGTTTGCAGAGAAGAATTATACGACTACGAAACATGAAGGTATGCACTACATAAATTCAATCATTATCTTCTAGGAGGCCACTTCAAAATGTTTACGGACCATTCAGCTTTGAAGTATCTGGTCAATAAGCCTATGTTGAGGGGAAAGATATGCATGGCTACTCCTCTTTCAGGAATTTGATTTCGAGATCATAGTGAAGCTGGGCCGCTTGAATGTTGGTCTCGATCATTTGTCAAGAATCGATACGAGAGAGGAACCTACTAACATTGAATATGGACTGTCAAACGCACAGTTGTTTCGAATAGAAATGGAAGATGACCATTATGATCCATTCATCCAGTTCTTGGTGACCGAAGTCACACCAGAAGAAATGTCCACAAGTCAGAAGAAGCACTTGGTAGTTAAAGTGTCTGATTTTCAGTTGATTGCTCGACACTTATATAAGATGGGACCTGATGAAATACCGCGACATTGTGTCCTACCGCATGAAAACAGTAGATTATGGAAGAAGCGCATGCTAGAATAGCTGGAGGACACTATGGAGGTCAGGCTACCGTGCGGAAGGCACTTTGCGTAGGGATTTAGTGGCCCACTCTTCATATTGATGCGGCAGGTTATGCGCATAGCTGTGTTGTTTGTCAACACATTGGAAAACCATCACGGCGAGATGAGATGTCACTTGTACCCTAGGTAACTTTGCAACTATTTGATAAATGGGTAGTAAACTTTGTGGGTCCAATCAACCCACCTGGGAAAAGAAATGGTGCACGCTACATAATCACTGCGACGGACTATCTGACGAGTTGGGTAGAGGTTGCACCAGTTGTGGATTATACTGCTACGACGGTAGCCCAATTCTATTTGAGAATATTGTGACATGGTTTGGGTGCCCGAGGATATTGATGAGTGATCAAGGTAGTCATTTTATCAACTACAGAGTAAGAGCGCTGACAGAAGAATTGCAGTTTCAGCATAAGAAGAGTACACCATATCATCTGTAGGAGAATGGGATTGTGGAGGCATTCAACAAGATATTGGAGCACACACTTACCAAGGTATTTAACACCAACCGAGATGACTAGGATCTGAATATTCCTACAGTACTGTGGGCCTATCGCACCACCTATAAGAGATTGATGGGGCACACACCATTCAAACTAGTCTATGGGAAAGAGGCAGCGATGCCTATGGAATACAACATTTGCAGTCTGTGCATTGTCGTTGTGACTGGGATGGATGATGATGTTGTACTAGAGGAGAGCATGGTGCAACTGATATAGCTGGACGAAGACCATTTCATTGTAGGTTTACACCAGATATGTATTCGTTCATAGACGGCTTTTTTGGATACCACCAAATCAATATTGCAAAAGAATATTTCCAAAAGACAACGTTTGTTACCGAATGGGGTTGCTACCAGTATACCGTAATGCAATTTGGACCGAAGAATGCACCTTCCATATTTTACCAAGTGGTTGTTGCGGTGTTCAAAGACTTCATTCAGAAGTTCCTCCATGTATATATGGACGACTGGAAGGTGTATGGTCTAATCAAGGATCACTTGGCCAATATTCAACTGATGTTGGAAAGATGTTGACAACATTAGATCACGATGAACTATAAGAAGTGCATCTTTTGCACACTGTTTGGAATATTGTTGGGCTGCATCATTTGCAAAAAAGGACTGTTGGTTCATCCTGCAAAAATCATGCTCATCCTGAGCTTATTGCCACAAACCAATGTCGAAATGCTCTAAGAAACGCTTGGACACACTGGGTACTATCAAAAATGTATTCAAGGATATGTTGCGATCAATGCCCCTATGGGGAAACTATTGAAGAAGGGTGTTGTGTTCTTGTGAAGTCCCAAATTCCAAAGTAGTTTTGACACATTGAAGGCCAAGATGGCTTTGGCATCAATACTTGTATTCCCATATTGGAACAAGGAGTTCCATGTTCATGTTGATGCATCTTCTCTTGCACTAGGAGTAGCACTCGCGCATCCAGGCAACTGTGACTTGGATCACCCTATTTATTTTGCGAGTCGAAAGCTATCATTTGCAGAGAAGAATTATATGACTACGGAACATGAAGGTATGCACTGCAGAAATTTAGTCATTATCTTCTAGGAGGCCACTTCAAAATGTTTACGGACCATTCGATTTTGAAGTATCTAGTCAATAAGCCTGTGTTGAGGGGAAAGATATGTAGATGGCTACTCCTCTTTCAGGAATTTGATTTTGAGATCATAGTGAAGCTAGGCCGCTTGAATGTTGGTCTCGATCATTTGTCAAGAATCAAGACGAGAGAGGAACCTACTAACATTGAAGATGGACTGTCGGACGCACAGTTGTTTCAAATAGAAATGGAAGATGACCATTATGATCCATTCATCCAGTTCTTGGTGACTGAAGTCACACCAGAAGAAATTTCCACAAGTCAGAAGAATCAGTTGGTAGTTAAAGTGTCTGATTTTCAGTTGATTGTTGGACACTTATCTAAGATGGGACCTGATGAAATACCACGACATTGTGTCCTACCGCATGAAAAAAAGTAGATTATGGAAGAAGCGCATGCTGGAATAGCTAGAGGACACTATGGAGGTTAGGCTACCATGTGGAAGGTGCTTTGCGCAAGGATTTAGTGGCCCACTCTTCATATTGATGCGGCAGGTTACGCACATAGCTGTGATGTATGTCAATGCATTGGAAAACCATCACAGTGAGATGAGATGTCGCTTGTACCCCAGGTAACTTTGCAACTGTTTGATAAATGGGTAGTAGACTTTGTGGGTCCAATCAACCCACCTGGGAAAAGAACTGGTGCACACTACATAATCACTGCGACGAACTATTTGACGAGATGGGCAGAGGTTGCACCAGTTTTGGATTGTACTGCTGCGATGGAAACCCAATTCTATTTGAGAATATTGTGATGTGGTTTGGGTGCCCGAGGATATTGATGAGTGACCAAGGTAGTCATTTTATCAACTGCACAGTAAGAGCACTAACAGAAGAATTGTAGTTTCGGCATAAGAAGAGTACACCATATCATCTGTAGGAGAATGGGATTGTGGAGGCATTCAACAAGATATTGGAGCACGCACTTACCAAGGTATTTAACACCAACCGATATGATTAGGATCTGAAGATTCCTGCAGTACTGTAGGCCTATCGCACCACCTGTAAGATATTGACGGGGCACACACCATTCAAACTAATCTATGGGCAAGAGGCAACAATTCCTATGGAATACATCATTTGCAGTATGTGAATTGTCATTGTGACCGAGATGGATGATGATGTTGCACTAGAGGAGAGCATGGAACAACTAATACAGCTAGACGAAGACCATTTCATTGCAGGTTTCCACCAGTGTGTTGAGAAAGATCAACATAAGGCGTGGCAGGATCGCCACATTAAGACCAAAAAATTTCAGCAAGGATATTTGGTGCTGTTATACGACAACAAATTCTTGAAGCATCCAGGTAATCTATAAATTCACTAGCTTGGATCATATCTTGTCAATTTTATTGCCTCTATGGGTGCATTTCAATTACAATAGTTAGATGGTGCGATACTTCCAAAGCTTGTGATAGGTATCCGCTTAAATCCCTATCAGACAGGGGAGGGACCACGCAATGCCTGAAGCACTTTGCACTACAAAAAAAAAAGAGAAAGAGGTAGGATAGATAGCACAAGGAAGGGTGTGCCTGTTAGTTGGGGATGTGCAAGATTAGGGGGTAGTTAACTCAAGAATAAGTATCTAATTAGCCAAGGTGAGGTTGCATTCCAAGGTAGGGCAAGGCCAAGAGACAGAGGATGCAAATGAGGAGGAACAGAGGATGCATATGAGAAGGAAGAGGTTACACACTAGGATAGGGTTGTGCCAAGAGAAAGGGGCTGCACCTAAGAATGAAAAGGGCTTGTGCATCAAGCGATTGCTGTGCAAGAGTGGGTGGCTCGCATTGTACAAAAGATAACGTGATGGTGACCACACATCACATCAATACTTAATAATGGTTTTCAAAGAGGTAAACAACGACATGGTTGATGTCACGTTTCATGATAGCAGATCTGAGAGATGGGGTGGCAGAATCAGCGGTGTATTTAGAAAATAAATGAATGATTTATTCATAATGATGCACCCGAGTGATTCAATATGCAATTTGAGGTGATTATGGTGTTATAAGCTGCAGGCTAGCAGTCAAGCGAGCAACATTAGGTAGTGCTGCACTGAGAAAAGTTGCAGAAGGGTTGGGCTGAGTAATTGAAGGGATCTCTACTACGTAAGGTAGCAGCCATCTAAGGGGCAATGCAGGATACCTTGGATATGGGGGAGACTATGAGTGTGAATGTTTTCTCAGCAGAGATTGATGTTGAAGTTGCAAGTATGTGGGTTAGTTTTCCTGAGACGTAAGTATCTGGAAAATTCATCCTTGGCTATATTTCTCTCAATCGGTTTGAGATGCTGACTACGATACCCATGAGGAATCTAGAAGGGGTCAGAGATATTACCCCGCTTGACAAAGCTTGCAGGAAGAGGGAACTAACCCAACCTCAGGCAGCCTAGGTTGAGCCTGAATGCAAGGACAAGGCTATGAAAGCAGGACCAGCTCTGGAATTTGTAGCTGCAAACAATCGTCAACTAGTAGACCATCTCCTGAAGCACGGTAGAAAATGGAGAATTATGTAGTATTCATAGATACCAAAGCACGATGACACTATAGGACATCGAGGTATGCCAAGATCCCCCTTAGAGGAGGTAGTTGCAGCCAACTGCACAAATGGCAAGTTCAAAAAAGTCACTCATTGTTTCCTGTGAAAGGTTTTCTAAACTTCAGGTAACTGAGTACACCATGCCCAGCTAACATGGCTTGAGGACGAGCCACAAGACTGTGTTGGGGGCCTGTTGGCAAGGGGTTGGAGGTAAGTGAGTTGCACAGCATCTAAGATGTAGTGCATACTCACAAGGCACCATGCAAGGCAAAGATAGTGCAATAGGCAGAAAATAGTGCACTTTTTATATTTTCATGTCACTTTTTGTAGTCATAGACCATTTCTTCTTAATATTGGTCCTTAGTGGTTAAATTAGCTAGAAGTTTGATAGAAGTTAGTCAGAAGTGTACATTGGATTTAAAGGGTAAATCCTATAAATAGAATAATTATGCATGTAGGGAGATATAGAGCATAAAAAAGAGAGTGAGAGAGAGAGAAGTGAATATTGGATGTAATACTAGACACAGTGATACTATATTGGTGTCAGTTTTGATCTGCAATTTGATCTATAGACTTAATACATTGTGATGTGGATTCATCTGAGCTTCTGATTGCCTCTGTTCTTTTCCTGCTTTTCCACTACTATGATTCTGATGTTGAATGATCAATAGATCTGCACATGAATGAATGGTGCGATTCTTTTGAATACTGTCATATTTTAGATCCATTTTTCTACACTGCTAGATCTACTGAATTGATGAATGACTAAATACAACATGATGAATGGTTATGTTTCTGAGCAAGTAAGAAAAGTAGATGTAGAAATTAAAATGATGAATGTCTGATGCCCCAACCCTCCTCTATACTGTGGAAACTTGGTTCTAACATCTCTTCCTTCAACATCTCAAGTAAGACCTCATCCGCTCTGCAAGTATTGATGGACAGGGTAAAACCTGTCTGGGTCGATGCTCAGGGAGATTGTGGCATGTTGAGAATCAACAGAGTGGAACTCCTTTTGACTGGGTTTTGTTGGTCAGGATCATGCCAATAGTTCTCAATTAATTTGGAAGGACAAGAGTCAAGATATTCAAACTCATATGAGGAAAACTCCAAAAATGTTTGGACTTATGCACACATCTGGATGTACGCAAGTATGATGTCAAAAGTTGCATGTACACACAAGTATGGGTTTAAAAGTCACGTATAGGAATAAATAGGGGTTTTTTAGGGATGATATTCAAACATAAAAGGACAATCCAAGTCCATGGGGTCTAAAGAGTCTGTAGAGGAATAGGGAAGGCCATAAATATGTGATCAACCATGTGTGGTAAAATCAGCTATAACATATGCCCCCTAATGTGTGAGGTCAGAGGGGTAACATGATGGCCAAAATACATTATAAAATCCATCCCAGAAATGGAGTAATGAAGACCCAAGTGGAAGAACTAGCCACTCATCAGTACAATACAATGATAAATATCTGCATATGAGTGCAAATACATGGAGAAATCTCGGCTACATAAGAGTACAATGGCCATGAATAGGCATGATATACAAAATGTGTCATGTGTGGTCATCGCCACGTACAATATACAATAGATCAGAATCTCCAAAGTGGATGGAGATATACAATGGATCAAGATTTCCATAGTAGCTGAAGATATCTGATATACACTGGAATCAAATCATGAGAGCTGAAATCTCATGAACACTGGCATGATCAAGGAGGTAGCATACATGGAATGCCATCAAGCTTGAAGTTCTTCTACACAAAACGCTATGATTACATGTCCTACTATGTGAATATATGTGTCGAGTTTGAACATAGTAGTCCATCATCTGATTACCCGTCATTGATATATACTGTTAAAAGACGTGATATCACCCATCGATAATGCAATCTAACAAGTGTGAATAGTTGTGTTGAGGTCGAACACTTGGAATAATCCATCAATAAGGGGACATTGATGTATTTCCAAAACTGTCGAGGGAGAGAGAACCTACAACTGATGACTATAAGTCTCAAGGCACTCAAAGGACTCTAGAGTCCTATTCCGGAATAAATGATCTGAAGTCAATGGAATGGAATCCATTGGAAGGAGGGAATTAAGGAATCCCCCATCCACCAACATGAGGTACTCAGCAACACTGTATAATTTGGAAGAACTCCAACAATATGTGCACGAACCAGTAACAGTACCGGGAATGACCGATATGCAAAGTCAAGATAACTGAGGAATGGACGACTCAAGCTTCAACTTCCTTCGAACAAGAGCTGAAGGAAAATGGTGATTGAAAGTAGGAAGCATGGACTCGATATGAAAACTAGGACATCTCTGTGACATAGGAAGCATTAACAGAGGCTCCATAGGGACTGGAAGCTTAACTAGTTGATGGAGATAAACTTAGAGTAACAAGTACAGTTCCTAAAGTCAAATTAATGACCCAACCAACAAATGTGATATACAGTTCTCTATTGGACGACGACAGGGCTCAACTGCTACCAAAGATAACATCTTTTCTTGTCTAGATTTTTTGTTTTTTTGTTTTTTTGGACTTTTTCAGATATTTTGAAAATCTTGAAAAAAAATAAAAGTGCTTTATAGTACAAATATAGGAGGAGACGAGTGTCAAGGGACAAGCAAACTAGTTCCAAGCAGTGGAACATGCCTATGCTCAATGTAAGGATATATGTGCAGGATAACGACACTCGGGGGAAGGTATCCTCCATGTAAAAGGGATGATCAAGCTACAAAAGATATGTAAGAAGGCTCTGCTTGGCTAGACATGAGACAAGCTCGGGTTATATGGTTGATAACTCAAAGTTAGGGAGCCGATATAAATCTCAAGAAGGAAAGAAAAACTCATGAAGATGCAATTACAACTTGATATATACAAGGGATTCCCGAGGGAAATAGCCAGCATAAAGTTCAAGAGGAGTATGAAGCTCTTCCTCAAGGACATGGCGGGACTAAAAAGGGACTCCCACAACCTAAAGGAGAAATGACAGCATGGGAACCAAATGTAATATAGGATCTAACTAGGGTACCCATGTAATAGGAAAGCTCTACCATTCACATAACGCCACTTCTAACAATAGCATGAAGGTTCCATGACATCATGGAATGGGTTCGTACCTAAGGGTAAAATGAAATGACCATAAGGAAATGGATAATGCAAGCAGATGTGAAGTCCTAACCTATATGCTAGTTCAGACATTATACCTATAATAGATACGAACGGGTCAAAACATCGAAGAGAGTGTACAAAAAGTGGACCCTACACAACAATAATATTAGTCCAAAACAGCTAGAAATAGTCAGTAAAGAGTCCAAACTATAAGATATAGGGGGGATTGATCATGAAAAAATCATTCAAAGAAAACAGTGCGGTGGAGGATGGGACATAAAAATGAATGGAAGGTGTAGACCCAACGTTGACGTATCTATTGCCACCCCCGTGAGGGTGACCACTGGTGTAAAGACCGATTGAAGGGAATAAAAATCCTCCACAAATGGAGTAGAGGATGGAATATGACCATTCCCAAATCCATGAACACGGTAAGGGAATGTGATTCTCCCAAGTTCGACACCAAGGTTTGTACTAGGACCAAGGACAGGTGACAGGATACTAGGCATGCCAAAAACAAAGGATTCAAACTCAAGTGAACATAAATATATTCAAGTAACCACGATCCCAAAATCCCACTAGTGCACAAAGAGCACACTCCTAAGAGAATCCACATCCAAAATACAAGCAAACCAATGGGAGGATATGTGAGCTCCTGAATGTAGGAGGTATGTCTCACCTAGGAGAGGCTTGAAACTCCCATACACTACAAGCAGAGGTATGTAACCAATTATAGTGGCCCTCGGCTTCAACACATAAAGCAATTGTGTTGTCTGAACCCTACCTGGCCAGGACACCTATAGAATAACCTTTGCAAGTACCCCCTGCGATACCTAGGTAAGGAAACTAAGGTCACCCTAGTATAATCAATGCTCAAGTGGACAGCGGCAAGAGGGATTGACTATATGGGAATGGTAGAAAATCCTGAAAAACTTGAAAGAGCCCCTAGATACAAATACGGTCATGAAAATATCTCTAGCGCTTACAAAAGTGACCAAGGCTTATCCCAATCACAATCGTGCATGCTGCCTCGTGCTCGACTCCTGTGTAAGAGGAGCCTCTTGAGAAACACTAATTATACCATGGATTTATTACTCTCCCCTAGACAAACACCTCAACATTTGTGTTTAGTGGTCTTGGAGAATTAACTCACAATGAACTATTCCAAGACCCTAAAACTTAATCTTGTTGATGCACCCTATAAAAGAAAAGAGAATAATTCATTTTATAAAGCGTTGATTTTAATGGTTGTAATTACTCAAAAGGAAGTGGTCGTGCAACTAATGATATTATGACTCAGCAATGAAATAAATATGCACACCTAACAAACAATGCCAGGAGCAATTTTTGTAGAATGAAAAACAAGGTATGCCACTACATGAGATGCAAAAATATTCATTCCTTTCAAAATGTCAATGCAATCCTTCCTATATGAAATCCTAAACACAACTCTCATCCAAGCAATCCAATGCAAGTACCTCCTCGATTCCATACGCAAAAAATGCAACTACTTCATATTTTTCAATATAAAAGAATGAAAAATGCAATAAAAGTCATTTAAAAACTCTCAGTCTCTGTAGCAAGTATAAAACACAAGCCCATTAAGACACCGAGACAAAAAGGAGTAATGCACTAATGGCAAAACAAAAAAAAAGATAAATGACTAGAACTACTTTCAAAGAAAAATCAATGAAAAAGCGGTCTCTGGTCATGAAAGAAGCAGTCAATAGACAACCTCAAAACCCAGGAAGACCCATCCAAACTCACAACCCAACCAACAAATTCCCACAACATCCAACTCAACCAAAAGGGAGGATCTACGTGACTGTATAAAGAACAGCAGTGTATGTAAGCGACTTTTGGCCAAAAACCTTCATGTATTCACAAATTTTGGCTAAACAAATGCATGTATACATGGATTTTGGCCAAAAACCTGGATGTGTACGTGAGTTTTTTCCAAGAACCCGCGTATGTATGCATCTTTTAGCTAAAAACCTACGTATATAGAGAAGAAAGTGGTAAAAAGCAGGCAAAGGGTCAAACCACTCTAGGGGAGTGTCAATGGATGAACAACTACTAAATGCAACACAAAAACAGAGAGAAACAGAGAACAAGTTAATAATATCAAGCACATTGTGCTCCCAACCCCAAACAAAAACAAGGATCTTCCCCAGTGAAGTCGCCAATTCTGTTACGTAGAGAAACTTCCTATGGCTTGGGGGTACCACAATAGACAGCTGGACACAAGAAATCAATATTTCCCAATATGCAAGAGAAACCAAACATCTAAAACTAAGGGATATCGAATCGTACCTTGTTCCGGAGGGTTGAAGTAGATCCCCGTTGAGCTTTTCCAATTCACGCTTGCGTTAGAAATTCGCTCTCAACAACATCAAACAAGGAAAGCATGCTCTATAATAATGTGTTAGACCTACTCTAGCATATGTATTCAACAATGTATAAGCAATTAAATACATCCATGGATACAATATTCATATTCAAATGCACATTAATTGGACAGGAAAACATATTTCTATTAATAAAATCAGAGATTACAATAGTGACAACCTCTGTCGGCATGTCTATGAACCTGAGAAACTGAGTTCTCCACCTGGGACTCCACCACCTCAATCCTCCATCTCTCGATAGAAATCTCACAAAGAAAAGACAAGATTGGGAAGAACACAAAGCACTCCAATGGGACAAATGGATACAGACTCAAGTATAAGCAAATTGAGGCAACAATGGACTATAGTTTATTTGCTCTTCAATTCCTCCTCTTCAATGTATCCAAGGGGTTACTTATATAACACTCCAAAAGGGTAATGGAGGGTCGAATCTGAGCGTTCTCAAGGAATTTTGAAGGCCAAGAGTCAATATCTTCGGACTAATATGAGGAAAATTCGAAAAATGTTTGGACTTATGCACACATCCCGATGTACACAGGTTTGCAGTCAAAAGTCACGTGTACACGCGAGTATGGGTTTAAAAGTCGCGTACAACAATAAAAAGGGGTTTTTTAGGGATGATATTGGAACATCAAAGGATAATACAAGTCCATAGGGTCTAAATATTCTGGAGAGGGACAGGGAAAGCCATAAATATGTGATCAACCATGTTTGGTAAAATCAGTTATAACATATGCCCCCTAATGTGTGAGATCAGAGGGGTAACATGATGGTCGAAATACATTATAAAATCCATCCTAGAAGTGGAGTAATGAAGACCCAGGTGGAAGAACCATCCACTCATTAGTACAATACAATGATAAATCTCTCCATATGACTGCAAATACATGGATCAATCCCAACTACATGAGAGTACAATGGCCATGAATAGGCATGATATACAAAATGTGTCATGTGTGGCAATCGCCATGTATAATATACAATAGATCAGAATCTCCAAAGTGGATGGAGATATACAATCGATCATGATCTCCATAGTAGCATAAGATATCTGATATACACTAGAATCAAATCATGAGAGCTGAAATCTCATGAACACTGGCATGATCAAGGAGGTAGCATACATGGAATGCCACCAAGCTGGAAGGTCTTCTACACAAAACTCTATGAGTACATGTCCTACGATGTGAATAGATATTTTGAGGTCGAAAATAGTATTCCATCGTCTGATTACCAATCATTGATGTATACCATTAACAAACACGAGATCACCCACCGATAATGAAAATGGGAATCAAGGTACAGAGTACAATCTAACAAGTGTGAATAGATGTGTTGAGGTCAAACACTTGGAAGAATCCATCGATCAGGGGACATTGATGTATTCCAAAAATTGTCGAGGGAGATAAAACGTACCAAAGATGACTATAAGTCTAAAGGCACTCAAAGGACTCTAGACTCCTATTCCAGAATAAATGATCTGGAGTCGATGGAATGGAATCCACTGGAAGGAGGGCATTAAGGAATCCCCCATCAACCAACACGAGGTACTTAGTAACCCTGTATAATGTCGAAGAACTCAAACAAGATGTGCAGAACCAATAATAGTATGGGGAATGACCGACATGCAAAGTCAAGACAACTGAAGAATGGTCGACTTAGGCTTCAACTTCCTTTGACCAAGAGCAGAAGGAAAATGTTGACTGAAGGTAGGAAGCATGGACTCGATATGAAAACTAGGACATCTTTGTGACACAGGAGGCATCAACAGAGGCTCCATAGGGACTGGAATCTTAACCAGTCGGTGGAGATAAACTTAGAGTAACAAGTAAAGCTCCTAAAGTCAAACTAATAACCCAACCAATGGATGTGATATACAGTTCCATGTTTGAAGGAAACACAACTCAACTGCTTCCAAAGATAACATCATTTCCTGTCTGGATTTTTGGTTTTTTTATTTTTTTGTAATTTTTCAGATATTTTAAAAAGCTTGAAAAATAATAGAAGTGCTTTATAGTACAAATCTAGGAGGAGATGAGTGTCAAGGGACAAGTAAACTAGTTCCAAGCAGTGGAACATGCCTATGTTCAATGCAAGGATATATGTACAGGATAACGACACTTGGGGGAAGGTATCCTCCCAATAAAAGGGATGATCAAGCTGCAAAGATATGTAACAAGGCTCTGCTTTGCTAGACATGATGCCTTGTGCTTGACTCCTGTGTAAGAGGAGCCTCCTGAGAAACACTAACTATACCAAGGATTTCTCACTCTCTCCTGGAGAAACACCTAATTATTTGTGTTTAGTGGTCTTGGACAATTAACTCACAATGAACTATTCCAAGACCCTAAAACCTAATGTTGGTGGTGCACCCTATAAAAGAAAAGATTGTAATTCATTTTATTAAGCGTTGATTTTAATGGTGTTAATTACTCAAAGGGAAGTGGTCATGAAACTAATAGTATTATGACTCAGTGGGGAAATAAATATGCACACCTAACAAACAATGCCAACTGCAATTTTTGTAGAATGAAAAATAGGGTATGCCACTACATGATATGCAAAATATTCATTCCTTTCAAAATCTCAATGCAATCCTTCCTATATGAAAGCCTAAACACAACTCTCATCCAAGCAATCCAATGCAAGTGCCTCCTCAAGTCCATACGCAAAAAATGCCACTACTTTGTATTTTTCCATATAAAAGAATGAAAAATGCAATAAAAGTCATTTAAAAACTCTCAGTCTCTGCAGCAAGTATAAAACACAATCACAGCAAGACACTGAGACAAAAAGGAGTAATGCACTAATGGAAAAACAAAACAAAAAAGATAAATGACTAGAACTACTTTCAAATAAAAATCAACGACAAAGCGGTCTCTAGTCATGAAAGAAGCAGTCAACGAACAAAATCAGAACCGAGGAAGCCCCAGCCACACTCACAACCCACCCAACAACTTCCTACAACATCCAACTCAACCAAAAGGGAGGATGTACGTGACTGTATAAAGAACAGTAGTGTATGTACATGACTTTTGGCCAAAAACCTGCATTTATAAGTGGATTTTGACTAAAAAACTACATGTATACATGGATTTTGGCCAAAAACCTGCATGTATACACATGTTTTAGCCAAAAACCAGCATGTGTATGCGGCTTTTAGCCAAAAACCTGCATATACAGAGAAGAAAGTGGCAAAAAGAAAGAAAAGGGTCAAACCACTCTAGGGGAGTAACAATGGATGAACATACAACTAAATGCAACACGAAAATTGGGAGAAACAGAGAGAAATTCAATAATATCAATCACATTTTCCCCCAACCCCAAACAAAAACAAGGAACTTCCCAAGTGGAGTCGCCAATTCTGTTACCGAGAGAAAGTTCCTATGGCTTAGGGGTACCACAACAGACATCTTGACACCAAAAATCAATATTTCCCAATATGCAAGAGAAACCAAACATCTAACACTAAGGGATATTGAATCGTACCTTGTTCCATATGGTTGAAGTAGATCCCCATTGAGCTTTTCCAATTCATGCTTGCGTTAGCAATTCTCTCTCAACAACAGTAAACAAGGAAAGCATGCTCTATAATAATGTGTTAGACCTACTCTAGCATATGTATTAAAAAATGTATAAGCAATTAAATACATCCATGGATACAATATTCATATTCAAATGCACATTAATTGTATAGGAAAATATATTTCTATTAATAAAATCAGAGATTACAATAGTGACAACCTCTATCGGCACGTCTATGAACCGGAAAAATCGGCTCCTCCACTTGGGCCTTCACCACCTCAATCCTCCATCTCTTGATAGCAAGCTCACAAAGAAAAGGCAAGCTTGGGAAGAACACAAAGTGCTCCAAAGGGACAAAGGGATGCAGACACAAGTATAAGCAAATTGAGGCAACAATGGACTATAGTTTCTTTGCTCTTCAATTCCTCCTCTTCAATGTATCCAAGGGGTTCCTTATATAGCACTCCAAAAGGGTAATGGAGGGTCAAATCCGAGTGTTCTTAAGACATTTGGAATGCCAAGAGTCAAGATCTTCGGACTCATATGAGGAAAATTCCAAAAATGTTTGGACTTATGCACACATTCCGATGTACACGGGTTTGAGGTCAAAATTCACGTGTACACGCAAGTATGGGTTTAAAAGTCATGTGCAACAATAAATTGGGTTTTCTTAGGGATTATCTTGGAACATCAAAGGATAATACAAGTCCATGGGGTCTAAAGAATCTATAGATGGATAGGGAAGGCCATAAATATGTGATCAACCATGTGTGGTAAAATCAGCAATAACAGATGCCCCCTAATGTGTGAGGTCAGAGGGGTAACATGATGGCTAAAATACACCACACTAGGTGAATCACACATTGTATGGCCTTCCCCTGTCCCACTGCAGACTCATTAGCCCCTATGGACCACCTTTTGTCTTTTGATGTATCATCGACCATCCCTAAAAACATTAGAAAAGATGATATACGCGGCATTTTCCCCGATAACCGCGTACATACGTGGATATTCCCTCTATAGACACGTACATCGAGATGTGTACATAATCCAAAATCCTTTGGAGCATTCCTTGTCTTGGATCCAACTCACACGACTCCTAGCCTTCCATATGCCTTGAGATCACATGGATTCAACCTTTCAATATCACTTTGAAAAGCTATATAAGGAACCATTGAGACATTGAAAGCAAAAGAGAGAATTGAGAGTACCGAAACTATAGTCCATTGTTGCCAGAACTATACTTGAGTCTGCATCACTTTGTCCCTTTGGAGCACTGTTGTGTTCTTCCCAAGCTTTCCCTTTGCTAGTAAGCTTGCTATTGGAGTGATGGAGGATTGAGGTGGTGGAGGCCCAAGTGGGGGATTCAGTTTCTCCGGTTCGCAGATGTGCCGTCAGAGGTTGTCACTTGTAATCTCTGATTCATATTAATAGAAATATCTTTTCCTGTCCAGTAATGTGTATTTGAATGAATATTGTTTCCATTGGAATATGTCAAATGCTCATACATTATTGATTTATATATGCTAGAATAGATCTAACACCATGAAATATAGTATGCTTGTATTGTTTACTTGTTGTTGAGGACGTGCTATAACAATTCAAGCTGAAGATTGGAAAGCTCAACGGGGATCTACTTCAACCGTCCGGAATAAGGTACGAGGTTCGATCCTTTAGTGTTAGATGTTTTTATTTCTATTGCATATTGGGAAAGATTGATTTCTGGAGTCTAGCTGTCTGTTGTGGTACCCCAAGCCATAGGAATTTCTCTTCGTAACAGAATTGGCGACTCTGCAGGGGACTTCCTAGTAATTGTCCTTTGGGGGTTGATATTTTGGCATTCAATGTATTTGAAGTGCTCTCTCTCTCTTGTTTCTGTGTCGGGTATGGGGGCATGTATGCCTGGTAGAGCCTGATTGGTGTGAATTTAGTCTCAGCCTATCTGTTTTCCTTGAATTTTTGCATCTTTTTCTTCCTGTACGCGGGTTTGTTACTTACAGTCGCGTATACACGCGGTTTCCTCTGGGATTTCCACGTATACACGTGGGTTCACTACGCACAGTCACATATACCCTGGTTTTTTACCTTTTTGGGGAAGATATTGGATTGCTGGGTGAATTTTGTTAGTTGCTGAGTCTCCTTTGGCACTGCCTGAGTCTGTTAATACCTCTGTTTCTGACCAGAAACGGTTTTTTTAGCCTAAATTTTTCTTTTAGGAAAGGTCTTGTCATGGCATCTTTGATTTTTTGTTTGAGATTAGTGCATTAGAGTCCTTTTTCCTTAGTTCTTTGCTGGAATGTTGTTTATGTGTGCTTGCAGAGTCTGGGGTGGTTAGAATCATTCTCTTGCTTTTTGTATCTCTTTATTTTCAAAAAATCCTAAATATTTGCTTATCATCGTGCATTGCATTATGCATTTTGCATTGTACTTGCATTAGATCTAGATTTGCTTTGGAGTAATAGTTAGGACTTCATATAGGGAAATTTGCATTCATCATTTGAAGAAGAAATTGTGCATTCACATAGTACGCATACCCTGTTTTCATGGACACAATGCATTTGCATTGATTGTTAGGTGTGCATTTTACTTCTTGTTGAGTCATAACACCATTAGTTGCACGACCATATCCTATTTTTGAGTAATAAAGCCAAACTAAAATCAACGCTAAATAAAATGAATTACACTCTTTTCTTTTCTAGGGTGCACCAACAAGCTTAGGTTTTAGGATCTTGGAATAGTTCATTGAAAGTTAATTCTCCAAGATCACTAAACTACAACAACTAGGTGTCTTTCCAGGGAGTGTGTGAAATCCTTTATATAACCAGCGTTCTCAGGAAGCTCCTCTCAAAAGGGAGTCAAGCACTAGGCAGTGTGAGCAGTTGTTGATCGGGATAACCCCTGGTTGGTAACTGTGTAGCACCAGCGATATAGCCAGGATTGTATTCGTATCTGGGGCTCTTTCAGGAGTTTCGGGCTTTGCTACCCTGCCCATATGGTCAATCCCGCTTGCGACTGTCTGCCTGAGCGTTGATTATATCGAGGTGACCTTAGTGACCTTACCTAGGATATCGAGGGGGTACGTGTAGAGGTTATTCTGCATGTGTCCCAGCCAGGTTGGGGTCGGACAGCACAGTCACTTTACGCGTTGAAGCTGAGGGCCACAATAATTGGTTTCGACCCTTCGCTTGTGGTGACAAGGGCCTCTCAAGCCTCTCCTAGGTGAGACATACCGGCCACATTCGGGAGCTCACTTATCCAGCCCTTGTTTGCTTGCTTTTGGCTTTAGATTTGATAGTGATTGCTCTGTGCACGCTAGTTGGCCTAGGGTTGACGTAAATAGAGAGTCTTTGCTTTTTGTTTGAGTCATTGTGGAGTCGGGAGCAGTTTCGCGCCATTCTCGTCAGTTAGCAAGACTTCCGCCTTCTACTTCTCCTCCTCCTTTGGGAGAGGGGCCTAGATTGTCCAGGCGGACTATGTCACACACTGATTCACACACCATGGAGGATCATTCAGAGACTATTCCTGAGCCACCTCCTCCCATTCGTATTGACGATGGGGAGCTTACCCCTACATATGATCCCTCACCTGACCTAGCTGAGATTGGTCCTATTATTTCCCAAATAGGATCTTTTCATGAGAGACCTCCTCACCCTAGGGCATATTCCCCATTGACCCGTTACCGGTATGGAATGCCGGAAGATGTCGAGACTCACTTTGACCCTCCTAGCACCAGCTATGGTGGTTATGTTACCACTGGTTTTCCTATGCACGATTTGACATTTCATGTTGAATCCGACTTTGATCATAACATTATACCTGGGGGAATTCCCATGCCTTACCTTGCGGAGAGGTTTGGGAATACTAGTCACATTGCACCTTCCATCCCAGCGGTGGAAGCTACATCTTATGTACCTTCTAGGTCTAGAGTCAGTGATCCCATAGCAATACCAGGTTCTAGACGAGTGACGATAGGCACTAGTACATTTCTTCTTACAGAGATTCCTTCATCCTCGCTTCCGAGTTCTTCAAATGTAAATCCTCCACCTTACTCTCGTGGTCCTTCGAGTCGTCACGTAGCTACGAGTCAGATCCGTACTACGATTACTAGACCTATTGTGTCTCAAGCCTACATACCACCCATGGTTTCGAGAGGTTATGTTCATGTCTCTAGAGGTCAATTTGCTACTTCCTCGACATATATCCCTACTTCCGGCATGTATATACCTACTTCCGGAATGTATGTACCTACCTATGGAGTGTCTCATGGGGCATCGCAGCCAATGACCTATGGACCCTACTATGGGGCGCAGTATGGATAGGTCTCTCAACCTTATGGAGGCGGGTATTCACAACCTGCTTACTCTCCCAACTATGGCTTTGTAGCTCCTACTAGTCAAGGTCCACCTCAGTATGCTACTTCCACGCCACCCTATACGGGTCATACAGGAGGAGGTCACTATGGCCAAGGTCATGGTGGTAATCAATCCTATATGAACCAAGGAGTGGTCCCTAGACCTCATCATGCTAAGCTCCCTTTCCTCGCGACACTCAATTTACCTAACTTATCGAGACTTACGAACGATCCTGTGGCTCATGACCCGGCTTGGCCGGCTGTCCCTACCAAGCTTCCTTTGGACATACCTAAGTTCGAAGGAAAACCAGGAGAGGATCCGAGTGAACACGTTACGACATTCCACCTATGGTGCTCTTCCAATTCATTGCATCAGGACTTAGTCCACTTGAGACTATTTCAACGCACCCTCACAGGGCCTGCGGCGAAATGGTATATAGAGTTACCTAGGGGTGCCTTTACTTTGTTCGACGACCTTGCGATGACTTTCCTTAATCACTTCCAGCTACCAGTACAATATGATGTCGGTACTGAACTCTTGTCGACATTTCGGCAAGACAAAGCCACCCATATTTCTGATCATATTCAGGAGTGGCGTGGATGGGAGAGATTAATCAAAGCCTTTATACCGCCGGAATTCCTTCTTGAGTGGTTCCTCAAATCTTTATTGCCATATATCACAAAGGATGTTTCCACATCCGGAGTCCAGAATGAGGAACAAGCCATATTTAGGGCACAGGAACTAGACTTGATCTATGCTCAGTCTGGTTTGTTATATGAGATTATACCTAATGCCCCTCGTTCTAGTTTCGATCCCAAGGTCAAACCTGGACCACATGCCGATGGCATTGTGGGTAGTGCAAGTAAGAAACCTGGAGGTTCGGTTGTGAAACAAGTTTCTCAGTTGTCAATCAACCAATTTACCTTGGGACAAGCTACGGCTTCATCTCAGCCCGCCCAAACGGCGAATGTACTTGCTGTGCAATCGTCCGACCAGAAAGGTAACCAGCAACCTGGATGGAATCGAAAAAAGGGTAAAAACAAGAAGGGTGGGAATAAAAATGAGAATGCCAACAATAATGACAAGAACAATAAAAATGTTGGGGGGGACAAGCAGAATAAGCGTAAGGTTAAGTTTCCTTGCAAGCTTTGTAAGGATGATCACCTCACTTACTTGTGCCCTAGGATGGATGAAGCTTCGAAGTTCATAGCACAGGGCCCAGCTGTGTTAACGAACCCTTTACCGCATAACCAAAATATGAAATCGAAGTCCCATGACCAATCTAGTGATGAAGATCCACCTGAAACTAGTGGTCGGGGGTGCATTAATATGGTCTGTCCCGCGAAAGTTGTGACGCGTGCGAAAGATTATTCTTTGTCACAACCCAACCCAGGCAAAGAACCTGATCCACCAGGAACCCCTTTGCGTATTGAGAAACCTACGGATAAGCCTGAAGCTACACCTCACATTCCTAAGGGGGTACTTAAGCGTTCGGGGCATAATCCAAATGCCTGAGCCTCCCAGAACTATTCAGTTGTCGAGGACTTGGGTCATACTCCTTGTGCGATGTCTGCATTGGAGGTGCTTCAGAGTTGTGCGTCGCAAAGGAAGGCTTTTCTTTCCGCTCTTGGTGTGAATGGTGATGATGCTTCCTTAGTGATCAAATTTGAAACCGCAGGACATCAGCCTCGCTTGACCTACTATGTGTCCCTTTTGGTGCATGTAGAATGTCTTAATATGATCGTCAAGCGTACTATGATTGACGAGGGCGCTGCTGCTTCTGTGATGTCTTTGTCTTGTTGGAAGGGTCTTGGTTCTCCTGAGTTGTCAAAGTCTACAACCATGTTAACTTCTTTTGATGGGAGATCGTTTAGGCCACACGGTATCCTTCCTTCTCTTAAAGTCCATTTGGGAGGGAAGACCGTTGCGATAGAGGTCAAGGTGGTTGATGCACCCCTTGACTACAATCTCTTACTGGGAAGGAATTGGATGTATAGTATGCAAGCCGTTGCATCTTCCGTATTTCACGTTGTATGCTTTCCTCATAATGGGAATATTGTGACGATTGATCAGATGGCATTCAAGAATCTTCCTGTTAGTGCATCTTCGGAAGCTTCGGTTCTGAAAGTTGAACATTCCCAGCCGGCAACTGGGAGTGTCGGTGTAGGTATGTATCCTTCCCTTATGGGAACCTTTAGTTGTCCTGCACCCGTCCTCATGATAGGAACTCGTTTTGATGGTGCTTCCATGTCTAGTACGAGATCGGTGCCTTTTCGCACAAATCATATGGAAGATCCTTGGATTCTTCCATCGCTGATTCCTTCGAGTGAGTCCATTGAGACGAGTGTGCCGTTGCCTGCAGCCATGATTGCTTACCAAGCTAATCTTCAATCTGTTGTAGAGACTTATTCTTCTTCTTCATGGACAGAGGAGGAAGACCCCTATGTGCTACCCACATGGGCAGTATAGTCTTCTCATGCCCACGATTTCCTTGATACAGTTTTCCCTTCAGATGAAGCGATCATCGAGGCTATGTCGGGAGTTGAGCCACCATGGGAGGAACTTCATCATAGATCATATTTCCTTCCAGAGCTTGACCTTTTGGAGCATGAGGATTATAGGGAGATTCTTAGACAGAAAGCTGGTAGGCCCATGATTCCATTAAGCTCTCCTGGTCAGATGGCTGATGGAAACATGGCAAACATATCATCAACTATGCCTATCAACATTTCTCGCAACCCTGGTACGGTTGAGAACGTATACATTAGGGCGGATTGTTCCCAAGATGAGATTCGTGAGTATACCGAGCTGTTCAAGGAATTCCGCGAAGTTTTTGCTTGGTCTTACGATGAGATGCCAGGGATTGACCCTCGGATTGTCGAACATGAAATTAAGACTTACCCCAACGCGAAGCCTGTTCGACAGCGTTTACGCGCGGTAAATCCTAGGAAAGCACCCACCATAAAGACAGAGATAGAGAAGCTATTAAAAGTTGGTTTCATCTATCCCGTTCCCTTGACGGAGTGGGTTTCAAACCCTGTTCCGGTAGATAAGAAGCAAGGAGCGATCCTTATATGCACTGATTTCCGTGATTTAAATTGTGCCTGTCCTAAGGATAACTTCCCCACACCGTTTATAGATCAAATTTTGGATGAGTGTGCGGGTAGCGAGGTGTTCTCCTTTATGGATGGTTTTTCCAGATATAATCAGATTCAAATTAAACCTGAGGACCAACACAAGACCGCATTTATTTGTCCTTGGGAAACATTTGAGTATCGAAAAATGCCTTTCGGCCTTAAAAATGCCGGAGCTACGTTTCAGCGGTAAATGACCTTGATTTTCCACGATTTCAAGTCCATTATCGAAGTATTTTGGATGACCTCGCTGCTCATTCTCGTATAAGGATGCGTCATTCTTATCACTTGAGATTGGTATTCAAAAGATGCCGGCATTATGCTGTTAGATTGAACCCTCATAAGTGCATCTTTTACGTGAAATCAGGTCGTTTATTAGGATTTATCATTTCGAAAGAGGGTATAAGAGTTGATCCCTTGAAAGTGGAGGCAATACTTCAGTTGTCTCCCCCGTGAAATATTCGTCATCTTCAGTGTTTGCAAGGCATGGCAAACTTCCTACGAAGATTTGTTGTCAATTTCGCCAATTTGACTAGAGGTTTCATGCATCTCCTGAAGAAGGATACTCCCTTTGAATGGGATGAGCAAGCCCAGGAGTCCTTCGATGCCCTTAAGATAGCCCTAGCATCGGCCCCGGTGATTAGTCCTCCGAATTATAGCCACGATTTCCTATTATATGTGGCCGCGTCTTTAGAGACGATTGGGATGGTTTTGGTTCAAGAGGATGAGGAGCTCCAGGAGCATGTCATATATTATTTGAGCCGAAACCTTATTGACGTAGAGATTCGGTATTCTCATGTAGAGAAGCTTGCCTTGGCCACCGTACATGCGGTGCAGCGTTTGAGACATTATATTCTCCTTCGCCAAACCTTGGTTGTTGCCCATTTCAATCCATTTCAGTTCGTCCTCACACGTAGGATGATTGGGGGAAAATATAATAAATGGATTGTCATCCTGCAAGAGTTTGATCTTGAGTTTGTTTCGGAAAAATCGAAGAAATCTTTAATCTTTGCAGAGCTCATATCGGATTTTCCGAGCGAGGCTGAGGAGTCGGTATGTGAAGATACGTTCATTGATGAACACATTTTCTTAATCTCAATGGCTGACCCATGGTACGGAGATATCATAGTATATTTGCAAATGTAGAGGACCCCTACTCACCTCTTGCGAGATGAGCGACGTCGGTTACGTCACGTTTCCAAGAACTACCTCATAGTGGACAATACTTTGTACCGCCATGGAGTAGATTCCCTTTTACGACGTTGTTTAACTCATGAGGAGGCTGAGGTAGTGCTTAATGATTGCCACGGAGGGGCGTGTGGTGGTCATTTATCTGGGCTTGCTACAGCTCAAAATATTTTGAGAGCAGGATATTTCTGGCCGTCGATCTTCAAGGATTGTATTGAAGCGGTCAAGAGGTGCCACCCTTGCCAGGTGTTCGCACGTAACATGCGCTCGAAGCCTGCCCATTACACCCTATTATCACCGCCGGTCCCTTCACCAAGTGGGGGCTAGATTTTATGGATTGCAGCCCAGCTTCGGCTGGGGGGCACCACCATATCATAGTGGCTGTCGATTACTTCACAAAATGGGCTGAGGCAATGCCTACAGTAAAATCCGACGGTGAGACAGCCACTCACTTCGTATTCAACCAAATCATCTCTAGGTTCGGGATTCCAAGAGAGCTTGTCACTGACCATGGCTCGCACTTTCAGAATCGTATGATGGAAGAGTTGGCTTCCAAGTTAGGATCTAAGAAAGAGCACTCCTCTTCTTACTATCCTCAAGCGAATGGACAGGTTGAAGCTGTGAATAAATCACTTAAGTCCATTCTCCAATGAACCATCGCACAAAGCAAGACGAACTGGCATATTATGTTGTACCCTACTTTGTGGGCATACCGAACCGCGGTAAAGACTGCCACTGGTTTTTCTCCATATCAGCTCGTTCATGGAGTGGATTCAATATTGCCGGTTGAATGCGATATTCCTTCGTTGAAGTTAGCTGTAGAACTCTTACCAGACACTTCACCTTTGGAGGAGCGTTTGGTTCACCTTGAGCAACTCGATGAGCAGCGTAGAGATGCCTTGGTGACTCTAGAGGTTAATAAGCATCGCGTAAAGGCCCAATACGATAAGTCTATCCGTCCGAGAGTGTTTAGTGAGGGAGACTTGGTCCTTTTGTGGGATCAATCAAAAGAACCCTTGGGGGCAGGGAAGTTCAATCCTATGTGGCGTGGTCCTTACGTAGTCAAGCGAGTATTAGAGAAGGGTGCCTACGAGTTAGTGGATTATGAAGGGACAGCCTTGGCGGAGCCTAGAAATGGGCTCTATCTTAAAAAATACTATGCATGATCTTTAGCCAAGGTTGTTTGTTGTATATTATTGTACATCTTTTTTGCATAGTTAGGTCTTGTTTATCGTGATTGGGTTTGTGATTAGTTTCCATTTATTGTGGCAGATGTCAATGGAATCTTCCACCTACATAGGATTCGCGGATGGTGCAAGCCGTCACACTCAACACTCAGCCTCAGCTGCTTGGGTGATTTTTACTCCTATGGGTCATGTACTGTCTTCAAGAGGTGTATGTCTACGGCCATCTTCCAACAATGTTGCTGAATATAGTGCCGTTATCGAGCTTCTACGAGATGCCATTTCACATGGTGTTCTCTCTCTTGAGGTACGTTTTGATTCAAAGTTAGTAGTGTCACAGCTAAATGGTTTGTACCATGTTAGAGATCCGACGTTATTGAGGAGATTCTTACGTGTGAGATTGCTAGAATGGAAATTTGAGAACATAACATATATACACATTCCAAGAAATTTTAATCAAATTTTTGACTCATATGCTAACTATGTGTTAGATTGGCATTTGTTTCATTCATTATAAATTAATCATAAACACAATTTTTACACATGTAAATAAATAAACCGATCACCATAAAACTTTTTTATATACATCAAAATGTGGTAATACATAATGTCATAATACAAAATTGGGGCTTTGAAAGCCACCATCATATACACAGTAGTACAAAATAGATACACTCCCAGGTGTCTACTCCTGTGGAGGTGGATGAGGGTTTTGATCATGATATGTCACCACAGCTCTAGCTAGCCGCCGAAATAAACGCACCCATGCGCGTGGTACACCAACCACCTGTCTTTGCATAGCCTCAGACAAGTCCTCGACTTGCGCCATGGGAATCCTGTGAGTCAGTCGCATGAAGTTGGTATCGATGCTTTGGAGCGTTCACTCCACATCCACACCGGTGATATCGTCTCCTCTTCCCCCCCGTCTATGACGTGGGAATCCCTCTGGTCGTCGTGGTCCCACATCTGCACATGAATGGTAGATGTCATTATGTATTGTCACCCAAAATATGTCTTTTTGATTCCATTAATCAAGAAAACACAAAAAAATTAAATACTTCAAAAATTTTAAAAAGAGTAAGGGTCGAGATTCGTTACCTATGTCTCCATATGCTGATCCTGGTGGTAATGGCATGTCCGGGTCTCCCCGGAAGTCTATCCCTGCATAAGGGTAGTCCTCTATGGCGATAATCTGTCGTCGCCACAATGGAAAAAAGTCTGCTAGATAAGGGTTGGCCACCCTACCGCCCCCCAGTCTACGCATCACATCTGCCCAACATCGTTGGGCCGGATCTCGAACCCCGTGGAGAGGAACATCCACTCTAGGGCTCAATCCTCGAACCCGCTTGAAGAAGAAAGTGCTCAAGATACTGCTGAACCCGAAGTTCTATATCCTACCTGCCTTGCACTCACTGAGCTGATGTTTCATGTTGCTCAATAGTGATGTGCTCCAGTCATAGATGGTCGGTGTCATGCACTCCACCGCATAGAACATCAATGGCCGCGAGGCCTGATGGAGTGATGCTAAGCCTGCTATCCTGCCCAGCATCAGTAAGATGGCCTTTAGGCCCAGTACCTGTATAGCATTGGTGGGGGCTTGGCTCCCCACCTTCTCTGTCTCTGGATAGCAGTACACTGCGATGTACTCATCAATAGTCAGCCCATGACCTAGCCCTCCTCGGGCACGAAGGTTCACTGTCTCACCCCGCCATGATAGACCTATGATAAAATAGATATCCTCTACCTCAATGGTGAGGGACATGCCGTCTAGCCGGAAGGACTCTGATTCCAGATCCCAATAGTCTACAAGCATCTATAGTAGTCCTGGTTTGGCCCTCAAGCCTCCTAGGCACCAAAACTTGTAGAGTCCGCACCTTCTTAGAGCCTCTTGAGCCATTCTATCAGCCCTTACTGCTTCCTCTACATCACCGTGCTTGCGTTCTCGCCACTCTAGCACCATCCTGCATGAGAAGTTGACCAAATGTCCATTAGATTCATGAAAATCTTAGTGTGCGGCGTCATACGCGACTGTTTTCAAAACAGTCGCATATGTACGTGGTTTCAGGCCCCTTTTCCGCGTATAGCCAGCCCTATACGCGGAAAAAACCTCGATACCCGCGTGGGCCGTGGTGCTCATGTAAGTTTGGCCTTTAAAAATTCATTTGACCATGAAAAATTATAAAATTTGTATTGAAAAGCAAGCTGAGAACATGAGTAAGTACCTGGAAGAATCGGTTGTGAATTCCGCCGGATGGATTTCCTGGAATTTGCAGTTGAATATCAGAGCTCCAATGGGTAAAAGTTTCAAATGATTTATATTTTTTACTATTTATAGAAAAAATTTCAAATATTTGAAAAAATTTACCCCCTTTCCTATAGTTTTGACCGTTTCTAACCATTTTGGACCATTTCTGACCTAATTTGTGATGTAGAAGACCATTTTCAGCGTCGTTTCAGCCTTTGGATTGACCCGCTCGTACTGATCTCAGGTATAACATCTATACTGGCATATAGGTTAGGTTCACCACCGTTTGCATTTTGCATGACCTTATGACCATGTCACTATATCCTTAGGTACGAACCCACTCTATTATGTCACGAAACCTTCTTGCTGCTATAGAAGTGGCATGATATGAGTGGTAGAGCCTCACCTTACATGGGTACCCTAGTTAGCGCCTTATTTGCATTTGGTGCCCATGCCGATGTTTCCCCCTTTAGGGTGTGGGAGTCCATTGTATAGTATTGCCATGACATTTAGCAAGAGCATCATACTCCTCTTGATCTTATGTTGGCCTTTTTCCCTCCGGACTCCCCTTGTATCAAGTTGTGGATGCATTATCATGAGCTTTGCCTGTCTTATTGAGCTTTATGCTGGCTCCCCTGACATTGCGTTTCAGCCATATAGCCTGAGCTTGTCTCATGTATAGCCATGTAGAGCCTTCATTTATATCCTTTGCAGCTTGATTCCCTTTTTACCGGGAGGGGATTTTTCCCCCGAGTGTCGATATCCTACACATGTATCCTTGCATTGAGCATAGGTATGTTCCACTGCTTGGAACTAGTTTGTTTTCCTTTATGACACTCGTCTCCTCCTAGTTTGTAACTATAAAGCTAGTTTATTCTTTTTTCAAGCTTTTCAAATAACTGAAAAAGACCAAAAAAATCAAAAAACCAAAAAGATGGACAAGAAAAGATATCATCTTTGGCAGCTGTCGAGTCATGTCGCCTTTGAACAGAGCACTGCATATCACATCCATTGGTTGGGTTATAGTTTGACTTAGGAGCTGTACTCGTTATCTGAGTTTTATCTCCACTGACTGGTTAAGCTTCCAGTCCCTATGGAGCCTCTATTGATGCCTCCTACGTCACAGAGATGTCCAAGTTTGTATATCGAGTCTATGCTGCCTTTATTCAGTCACCATACGCCGTTATGCTCTTGTTCGAAGGAAGTTGAAACCTGAGTCGGCCATTCCTCAGTTATCTTGACTTTGCATGTCGGCCATTCCCGGTACAGTTACTGGTTCATGCACCTTATGATCGAGTTCTTCCATATTATACAGCCTTGTTGAGTACCTTGTGTTGGATGATGGGGGATGCCCTAATGCCCTCCTTCCAGCGGATTTCATCCCATCAAATTCAGATCATTTATTCTGGGATTGGAGTCTAGAGTCATTTTG
>LPNX010925292.1:258263-276883 GCA_001517045.1 Pseudotsuga menziesii
TTGAAGTAGATCCCCGTTGAGCTTTTCCAATTCACGCTTGCGTTAGCAATTCTCTCTCAACAACAGTAAACAAGGAAAGCATGCTCTATAATAATGTGTTAGACCTACTCTAGCATATGTATTCAAAAATGTATAAGCAATTAAATACATCCATGGATACAATATTCATATTCAAATGCACATTAATTGTATAGGAAAATATATTTCTATTAATAAAATCAAAGATTACAATAGTGACAACCTCTGTCGGCACGTCTATGAACCGGAAAAATTGGCTCCTCCACTTGGGCCTTCACCACCTCAATCCTCCATCTCTTGATAGAAAGCTCACAAAGAAAAGGAAAGCTTGGGAAGAACACAAAGTGCTCCAAAGGGACAAAGGGATGCAAACACAAGTATAAGCAAATTGAGGCAACAATGGACTATAGTTTCTTTGCTCTTCAATTCCTCCTCTTCAATGTATCCAAGGGGTTCCTTATATAGCACTCCAAAAGGGTAATGGAGGGTCAAATCCGAGTGTTCTTAAGACATTTGGAATGCCAAGAGTCAAGATCTTCGGACTCATATGAGGAAAATTCCAAAAATGTTTGGACTTATGCACACATCCCGATGTACACGGGTTTGAGGTCAAAATTCACGTGTACACGCAAGTATGGGTTTAAAAGTCATGTGCAACAATAAATTGGGTTTTCTTAGGGATTATCTTGGAACATCAAAGGATAATACAATTCCATGGGGTCTAAAGAATCTATAGATGGATAGGGAAGGCCATAAATATGTGATCAAACATGTGTGGTAAAATCAGCAATAACAGATGCCCCCTAATGTGTGAGGTCAGAGGGGTAACATGATGGCTAAAATACATTATAAAATCCATCCCAGAAGTGGAGTAATGAAGACCCAGGTGGAAGAACCAGCCACTCATCAGTACAATAAACTCAGAGTAACCCAGGTGGAAGCTTAACCAGTCGGTGGAGATAAACTTACAGTAATGAGTACAACTACTAAAGTCAAACTAATAACCCA
This sequence comes from Pseudotsuga menziesii, assembly GCA_001517045.1. Taxonomy (NCBI): domain Eukaryota; kingdom Viridiplantae; phylum Streptophyta; class Pinopsida; order Pinales; family Pinaceae; genus Pseudotsuga; species Pseudotsuga menziesii. The sequence continues at coordinate 259,290 of LPNX010925292.1, forward strand.
ACCAACGGATATGATATACAGTGCTCTGTTCAAAGGCGACATGACTCAATTGTTGCCAGAGATAACATCTTTTCCTATCTGGATTTTTTGGTTTTTTTATTTTTTGGGACTTTTTCAGATATTTTGAAAACCTTGAAAAAGAATAAAATTTCTTTATAGTACAAATCTAGGACGAGACGAGTGTCAAGGGACAAGCAAACTAGTTCCAAGCAATGGAACATGCTTATACACAATGCAAGGATATATGTGCAGGATAATGACACTTGGGGGAAGGTCTCGTCCCGGTAAAAGGGATGATCAAGTTGCAAAAGATATGTAAGAAGGCTCTAATTGGATAGACATGAGACAAGATCAGGCTGTATGGTTGATAACTCAAAGTCAGGGAGCCGACATAAAGCTCAAGAAGGAAAGCAAAACTCATGAAGATGCAATTACAACTTGATATATACAAGGGAGTCCCCAGAGAAATGGCCAGCATAAAGTTAAAGAGGACTATGAAGCTCTTTCTCAAGGACATGGAAGGACTAAAAAGGGACTCCCACAAGCTAAAGGAGAAATATCAGCATGGGCACCAAATGCAATATAGGATCTAACTAGGGTACCCATGTATAGGAAAGCTCTACCATTCACATAACGCCACTTCTAATAGCAGCATGAAGGTTCTATGACATCATGGAATGGGTTTGTACCTAAGGTTAAAATGAAATTTTCATAATGAAATTAATAATTCAAGGGGATGTGAAGTCCTAACCTATATTCCAATTCAAACATTATACCTGTAATAGATACGAATGGGTCAAAACCTCGAAGAGAGTGTTCAAAAATTGGATCCTACACGGCAACAATATTAGTCCAAAACAGTTGGAAATTGTCAGTAAAGACTCCAAACTATAAGATATAGGGGGATTGATTGTGACAACTGCATTCAAAGGAAACATTGTGGTGGACGATGGGACATAAAAATGAATGCAAGGTGTAGACCCAATGTTCATGTATCCACTACCACCCCAGTGACGGTGGCCATTCGTGTAAAGACAGAGCGAAGGGAATAAAAATACTCCACAAATGGAGTAGAGGATGGAATATGACCATTCCCAAATCCATGAGCATGGTAAAGGGATATGATTCCCCCAAGTCTGACACCAGGGTCCGTACTAGGACCAAGGACAGGTGGCAGGATACCAGACATGCCAAAAACAAAATGATCTGAACACGAGAAAATAAATATACTCAAGTAACCATGATCCCAAAGTCCCACTAGCGCATAAAGAGCAAAATCCTAAGAGAATCTACATCCAAAATACAAGAAAACCAAGGGGAGGATTTCTTGGCTCCCAAATGCAGCAAGTATGTCTCACCTAGGAGAGGCTCGAAACTCCCATACACTACAAGTAGAGGTATGTAGCCAATTATAGTGGCCCTCATCTTCAATGCATAAAGTGATTGTGATGTCCGACCCCTACCTGACCAGGACACCTACATAATAACCTATGCAAGTACCCCCTGTGATACCTTGGTAAGTAAACTAAGGTCACCCCAGTATAATCAATGCTCAGGCAGATAGTCATAGGCTTGATTGACCATATGGGCAGGGTAGAAAAGCCCAAAACTATCGAAAGAGCCCCCGGATATGAATACGATACTGGAAATATCTTCAATGCTCATGAAAGTGACCAAGGGCTATCCCAATCACAATCGTGCACGCTCCCTCATGCTTGACTCCTGTGTAAGACAAGCCTCATGAGAAACACTAATTATACCAAGGATTTCTCACTCTCTCCCGGACAAACACGTAATTATTTGGGTTTAGTGGTCTTGGAGAATTAACTCACAATGAACTATTCTAGGACCCTAAAACCTAATCTTGTTGATGCACCCTTTAAAATAAAATAGTGTAATTCATTTTATTAAGCATTGATTTTAATGGCTATAATTACTCAAAAGTAAGTGGTTGCGCAACTAATGATATTATGACTCAACAGTGAAATAAAAATGTACACCTAACAAACAATGCCAAGTGCAATTTTTGTAGAATGAAAAATAGGGTATGCCACTACATGAGATGAAAAAATATTCATTCCTTTCAAAATTTCAATGCAATCCTTCCTATATGAAATCCTAAACACAACTCTCTTCCAAGCAATCCAATGCAAGTGCCTCCTCAAGTCCATATGCAAAAAATGCAACTAATTTATATTTTCCAATATAAAAGAATGAAAAATGCAATAAAAGTCATTTAAAAACTCTCAGTCTCTACAGCAAGTATAAAACACAATCCCAGCAAGACACTGAGACAAAAAACAGTAATGCAATAATGGAAAAACAAACAAAAAAAGTTAAATGAATAGAACTACTTTCAAAGAAAAATCAATGAAAAAGCGCTCTCTAGTCACAAAAGAAGCAGTCAATGGATAACATCAGAACCCAGGAAGATCCAACCACACTCACAACCCACCCAACAAATTCCCACAACATCCAACTCAACTAAAAGGGAGGATGTACGCAACTCTATAATGGACAGTAGTGTATGTACACAACTTTTGGCCAAAAACGTGCATTTATACATGGATTTTGGCTAAAACCCTGCATGTATGCATGGATTTTGGCTAAAAACCTACATCTATATGCACGTTTTGGCCAAAAACCCATGTATGTACACGGCTTTTAGTAAAAAACTTGCGTATATAGAGAAGAAAGTGGTAAAAAATAGGAAAAGGGTCAAACCACTCTAGGTGAGTAACAATGGATGAACATACTACTAAATGCATCATAGAAATGGGGAGAAACAGAGAGAAAGTCAATAAAATCAAGCATATTGTGCCCCCAATCCCAAACAAAAACAAGGAACTTCCCCAGCGGAGTCGCCAATTCTATTACCGAGAGAAACTTTCTATGGCTTGGGGGTACCACAGTAGACAGCTTGACACCTGAAATAAATATTTCCCAATATGGAAGAGAAACCAAACATCTAACACTAAGGGATATCAAATCGTACCATGTTCTTGACGGTTGAAGTAGATCCCCATTGAGGTTTTCCAATTCACGCTTGCGTTAGCAATTCGCTCTCAACAATAGCAAACAATGCAAGCATGCTCTATAATAATGTGTTAGACCTACTCTAGCATATGTATTCAACAATGTATAAGCAATTAAATACATCCATGGATACAATATTCATATTCAAATGCACATTAATTGGATAGGAAAAGATATTTCTATTAATAAAATCAAAGATTACAATAGTGACAACCTCTGTCAGCATGTCTATGAACCAGAGAAACTGACTCCTCCACCTGGGCCTCCACCACCTCAATCCTCCATCTCTCAATAGCAAGCTCACAAAGAAAAGGAAAGCTTGGGAAGAACACAAAGTGTTCCAAAGGGACAAATGGATGCAGACTCAAGTATAACCAAACTGAGGCAACAATGGACTATAGTTTCTTTGCTCTTCAATTCTTCCTCTTAAATGTATCCAAGGGGTTCCTTATATAGCACTCCAAAAGGGTAATGAAGGGTCGAGTCCAAGCATTCTCAAGGAATTTGGAAGGCCAAGAGTCAATAACTTTGAACTCATATGAGGAAAACACCAAAAATGTTTGGACTTATGCACACATCCCGATGTACGCGGCTTTGAGGTCAAAATTCACGTGTACACACGAGTGTGGGTTTAAAAGTTGCGTACATAAATAAATATGGGTTTTTTAGGGATGATCTCGGAACCTCAAAGGATAATACAAGTCCATGGGGTCTAAAGAGACTACAAAGGGATAGGGAAGGCCATAAATATGTGATCAACCATGTGTGGTAAAATCAATTATAACAGATTCCCCCTAATGTGTGAGCTCAAAGGGGTAACATGATGGTCGAAATACATTATAAAATCCATCCCAGAAGTGGAGTAGTGAAGACCCAGGTGGAAGAACCAGCCACTCTTCAGTACAATACAATGATAAATCTCTCCATATGACTGCAAATACATGGAGCAGTCCCAGCTACATAAGAGTACAATGGCAATGAATAGGCATGATATACAAAATGTGTCATGTGTGGTCATCTCCATGTACAATATACAATAGATCAGAATCTCCAAAGTGGATGGGGATATATAATGGATCAACATATCCATAGTAGCTGAAGATATCTGATATACAATGGAATCAAATCATGAGAGCTGAAATCTCATGAACAATGGCATGATCAAGGAGGTAGCATACATGGAATGCCACAAATCTGGAAGGTCTTATATACGAAATGCAATGAGTACATGTCCTACTATGTGAATATATGTGTCGAGGTCGAATATAGTAGTCCATCATCTGATTACCAGTCATTGATGTATACCATTAACAGACTCGAGATCACCCACCGATAATAAAAATCGGAATCAAGGTACAGAGTGCAATCTAACAAGTGTGAATAGATGTGTTGAGGTCGAATACTTGCAAGAATCCATCAATCGGGGGACATTGATGTATTCCCAAAAATTTCGAGGGTGAGAGAACCTACCACTGATGATTGTAAGTCTCAAAGCACTCAAAGGACTCTAGACTCCTATTCCACAATAAATGATCTGAAGTTGATGGAATGGAATCCGCTAGAAGGAGGGAATTAAGGAATCCCCCATTAACCAACACAAGGTACTCAAAAACGTTGTATAATGTGGAAGAACTCGAGCAAGTTGCGCACGAACAAGTAATAGTACCAGGAATGGCCGACATGCAAAGTCAAGATAACTGAGGAATGGTCAACTTAGGCTTCAACTTCCGTCGAACAAGAGCATAAGGAAAATCATGACTGAAGGTAGGCAACATGGACTTGATATGCAAACTGGGACATCTCTATGACACAGGAGGCATCAATAGAGGCTCCATAAGGACTAGAAGCTTAACTAACCAGTGGAGATAAACTGAGAGTAATGAGTAGAGCTCCTAAATTCAAATTAATAACCCAACCAACGGATGTGATATATAGTGCTCTGTTCGAAGGCAACATGACTTGACTGCTGCCAAAGATAACATATTTTCCTAACTAGCTTTTTGGTTTTTTTTATTTTTCTGTACTTTTTCATATATTTTGAAAAGATTGAAAAAGAATAAAAGTGCATTATAGTACAAATCTAAGAGGAGATGAGTGTCAAGGGACAAGAAAACTAGTTCCAAGCATTTCAACATGCCTATGCTCAATGCAAGGATATATGTGTAGGATAATGACACTCGGGGGAAGGTATCCTCCTAGTAAAAGGCATGATTAAGCTGCAAAAGATATGTAAGAAGGATCTGCTTGGATAGACATAAGACAAGATCAAGCTCTATGGCTGATAACTCAAAGTCAGGGAGTCGACATAAAGCTGAAGAAGGCAAGAAAAACTCGTGAAGATGCAATTACAACTTGATATATACAAGGGAGTCCCAAGGGAAATGGCCAGCATAAAGTTGAAGAGGAGTATGAAGCTCTTGCTCAAGGACATGGCGGGACTAAAAAGGGACTCCCACAACCTAAAGGAGAAATGTCAGCATGGGAAACAAATGCAATATAGGATCTAACTAGGGTACCCATGTATAGGAAATCTCTACCATTCACATAACGCCACTTCTAACAGTAGCATGAAGGTTTTGTGACATCATGGAATGGGATTGTTCCTAAGGTTAAAATGAAATGGTCATAAGGAGACACATAATGCAAGTGGATGTGAAGTCCTAACATATATGTCAGTCCAGACATTATACCTGTAATAGATACGAACATGTCAAAACCTCGAAGAGAGTGTACAAAAAGTGGACCCTACATGACAACAATATTAGTCCAAAATAGCTGGAAACAGTCAGTAAAGAGTCCAAACTATAATATATAGGGGGGATTGATCATGGTAATAGCATTCAAAGGACAATGTTGTGGACTATGGGACATAAAAATGAATGCAAGGTGTAGACCAAATGTTCATGTATCCACTACCACCCCCATGAGGGTGACAACTGGTTTAAAGACTAAGAGAAGGGAATACAAATCCTCCACAAATGGAGTAGAGGATGGAATATGACCATTCCCAAATCCATGAGCGTGGTAAGGGGCTGTGATGCCCCCAAGTCCGACACCAGGGTCCGTACTAGGACTAAGGATGGGTAACAGGATACCAAGCATGCCAAAAACAAAAGGATCCAAACTCAAGAGAACATAAATATACTCAAGTAACCACGATCCCAAAATCCCACTAGCGCATAAAGAGCACACTCCTAAGAGAATATACAGCCAAAATAAAAATAAAAACCAAGGGGAGGATATGTGAGCTCTCGAATGCAGCAGGTATGTCCCACCTAGGAGAGGCTCAAAAGTCCCAACCACTACAAGCAAAGGTATGTAACGAATTATTGTGGCCCTTAGCTTCAACTCATAAAGAAACTGTGTTGTCCGACCCCTACCTGGACAAGACACCTATAGAATAACCTCTACAAGTACCCCCTGTGATACCTAGGTAAGGCAACTAAGGTCACCCCAATATGATCAATTCTCAAGCAGACAGTTGCAAGCGGGATTGATCGTATGGGCAGGGTAGCAAAGCCCAAAACTCTCAAAAGAGCCCCCAGATACGAATATGATCCTGGAAATATCACCGGCATTCACAAAAGTGACCAAGGGCTATCCTAATCACAATCATGCATGTTGCTTCGTGCTTGCCTCTTGTGTAAGAGGAGCCTCCTAAGAAACACTAATTATACCAAGGACTTCTCAGTCTCTCCTAGACAGACACCTAATTGTTTATGTTTAGTGGTCTTGTAGAATTAACTCACTTTGAACTATTCCAAGACCCTAAAACCTAATCTTGTTGATACACCCTATGAAAGAAAAGAGTGTAATTCATTTTATTAAGCATTGATTTTAATGGCTGTAATTACTCAAAAGGAAGTTCCCGTGCAACTAATGATATTATGACTCAGTAGTGAAATAAATGTGCACACCTAACAAACAATGCCAAGTGCATTTTTTGTAGAATGAAAAATAGGGTATGCCACTACATGATATGCAAATATATTCATTCCTTTCAAAATGTCAATGCAATCCTTCCTATATGAAAGCCTAAACACAACTCTCATCTGAGCAATCCAATACAAGTACCTCCTCAAGTCCATGTGCAAAAAATGCAACTATTTTTTATTTTTCAATATAAAAGAATGAAAAATGCAATAAACGTCATTTAAAAACTCTCATTCTCTACAACAAGTATAAAACACAAGCCCAACAAGACATGGAGACAAAAACGAGTAATGCACTAATGGCAAAACAAAACAAAAGATAAATGACTAGAACTACTTTCAAATAAAAATCAATGAAAAAGTGGTCTTTGGTCACGAAAGAAGCAGTGAATGGAAAACATTAGAACCCAAGACGACCCAGCCACACTCACAACCCACGCAACAACTTCCCACAACATCCAACTCAACCAAGAGGGAGGATGTACGTGACTGTATAAAGAACAACAGCGTATCTACGTGATTTTTGGCCGAAAACATGCATGCATATGTGCATTTTGGATAAAAACCTTCATGTATATGCATATTTTGGCCAAAAACCTGGATGTATATGCGAATTTTGGCTAAAAACTTGCGTATGTATGCGGTTTTTTCCAAAAACCTGTGTATACAGAGAAGAAAGTGGTAAAAAACAAGCAAAGGGTCAAACCACTCTAGGGGAGTGTAAATGGATGAACATACTACTAAATGCAACACAGAAACTAGGAGAAACAAAGAGAAAGTCAATAAGATCAAGCACATTGTGCCCCCAACCCCAAACAAAACAAGGAACTTCCCCAGCCTAGTCGCCTATTCTATTACAGAGAGAAACTTCCTATGGCTTGGGGTTACCACAACAAACAGCTTGACACCAAAAATCAATATTTCCCAATATGCAAGAGAAACCAAACATCTAACACTAAGGGATATCGAATCGTACCTTGTTTCGGACGGTTGAAGTACATCCTCATTGAGATTTTCCAATTCACACTTGCGTTAGAAATTTGCTCTCAACAACTGCAAACAAGGAAAGCATGCTCTATAATAATGTGTTATACCTACTCTAACATATGTATTCAATAATGTATAAGCAATTAAATACATCCATGGATACAATATTCATATTCAAATGCACATTAATTGGATAGGAAAATATATTTCTATTAATAAAATCAGAGATTGCAATAGTGACAACCTCTGTCGGCACATCTACGAACTGGAGAAACTGAATCCTCCACCACCTCCATCCTCCATCTCTCGATAGCAATCTCACAAAGAAAAGGCAATCTTGGGAAGGACATAGAGTGCTCCAAAGGGAAAAGGGATGCAAACTCAAGTATAAGCAAACTGAGGCAACAATGGACTATAGTTTCTTTGCTCTTCAATGTATCCAAGGGGTTCCTTATATACCACTCCAAAAGGGTAATTGAGGGTCGAATTTGAGCATTCTCAAGGAATTTGGAGGCTAAGAGTCAAGATCTTTGGACTCATATGAGGAAAATTCCAAAAAAAATTGGACTTATGCACACATCCCGATGTACACGGGTTTGAGGTCAAAAGTTGTGTGTACACGCGAGTATGGGTTTAGAAGTCGCGTACATCAATAAACAAGGTTTTTTTAGGGATTATCTTGGAATATCAAAGGATAATACAAGTCCATGGGGTCTAAAGAGTATGCAGAGGGTCAGGGAAGGCCATCAATATGTGATCAACCATGTGTGGTAAAATCAGCTATAACAGATTCCCCCTAATGTGTGAGGTTAGAGGGGTAAAACCATGGCCAAAATACATTATAAAATCCATCCTAGAAGTGGTGTAATGAAGACCTAGGTGGAAGAACCAACACTCATCAGTACAATTCAATGATAAATCTCTACATATGACTACAAATACATGGAGCATTCACGACTACATAATAGTACAATTTCCATGAATAGGCATGATATACAAAATGTGTCATGTGTGGTCATCACCATGTACAATATACAATAGATCAGAATCTCCAAAGTGGATGGAGATGTACAATGGATCAACATCTCCATAGTAGCTGAAGATATCTAATATACACTAGAATCAAATCACGAGAGCTGAAATCTCATGAACACTGGCACGATCAAGGAGGTAGCATACATGGAATTCCACCAAGCTGGAAGTTCTTCTACACAAAACGCTACGAGTACATGTCCTACTATGTGAATAGATGTGCTGAGGTCGAACATAGTATCCTATCATCTGATTATCGGTCATTGATGTATACCATTAACAAACGCAAGATCACCCACCTATAATGAAAATGGGAATCAAGGTACAGAGTGAAATCTAAAAAGCGTGAATAGATTTGTTGAGGTCGAACACTTGGAAGAATCCATCGATTAGGGGACATTTATGTATTCCCAAAACTGTCGAGGGTGAGAGAACCTACAACTGTAACTATAAGTCTCAAGGCACTCAAAGGACCCTAGAGTCCTATTCCAAGATAAATGATCTAAAGTCGATGGAATGGAATCCGCTAGAAGGAGGGAATTAATGCATCCCCCATCAACCAACATGAGGTACTCAGCAATGCTGTATAATGTGAATAATTCAAACAAGATGTGCACAAACCAGTAATAGTACTAGGAATGGACAACATGCAAAGTCAACATAACTAAGGAATGGCCGACTCAGGCTTCAACTTCCTTCGAACAAGAGAATGGTGACTGAAAGTAGGAAGCATGGACTCGATATGCAAACCGAGACATCTCTGTGACACAAGAGGCATCAACAGAGGCTCCATAGGGACTAGAATATTAACCATTCGGTGGATATAAAATCAGAGTAACAAGTACATATCTTAAATTCAAACTAATAACCCAACCAACAGATGTGATATACAGTCCTCTGTTCATAGGCGACACGCTCAAGTGCTGCCAAAGATAACATCTTTTCCTATCCAGCTTTTTTATATTTTTGTACTGCTTCAGATATTTTGAAAATATTGAAAAAGTATAAAAGTGCTTTATATAACAAATCTAGGAGGAGACGAGTGTTAAGGGACAAGAAAACTAGTTCTAAGCAGTGGAACATTCCTATGCTCAATGCAAGGGTATATGTGTAGGATGTATATGTGTAGGATAACGACACTCGAAAGAAGGTCTCCTCCTAGTAAAAGGGATGATCAATATGCAAAAGATATGTAAGAAGGCTCTGCTTGGCTAGACAATATGAGATAAGATCAGGATATATGGATGATAACTCAAAGTCATGAAGCCGCCATAAAGCTCAAGAAGGCAAGAAAAAATCATGAAGATGCAATTACAACTTGATATATACAAGGGAGTCCCGAGGGAAATGGCCAGCATAAATTTCAAGAGGAGTATGAATCTCTTGCTCAAGGACATGGTGGGACTAAAAAGGGACTACCACAACCTAAAGGAGAAATTTCAGCATGGGCACCAAATGAAATATAGGATCTAACTAGGGTTCCCATGTATAGGAAAGCTCTACCATTCACATAACACCACTTCTAACAGCAGCATGAAGGTTCTGTGACATCATGGAATGGATTCATACTTAAGGTTAAAATGAAATGGTCATAAGGCAATGCATAATGTAAGCATACGTGAAGTCCTAACCTATCTTCCAGTTCAAACATTATACATGTAATAGATACGAACTGATCAAAACCTCGAAGAGAGTGTACAAAAATTGGACCCTACACGACAACAATATTAGTCCAAAATAGCTGGAAACAATCAATAAAGATTCCAAACTATAAGATATAGGGGGTATTGATCATGACAACTACATTCAAAGGAAACAGTGTGGTGGACGATGGGACATAAAAATGAATGCAATGTGTAGACCCAACGTTCATGTATCCACTACCACCCCCGTGAGGGTGACCACTGCTGTAAAGACCAAGCAAAGGGAATAAAAATCCTCCACAAATGGATTAGAGGATGGAATATGACCATTCCCAAATCCATGAGCACGGTAAGGGGTTGTGATTCCCCCAATTCCAACACCAAGGTCCGTACTAGCACTAAGGACGGGTGACAGGATACCAAGCATGCCTAAAACAAAAGGATCTAAACTCAAGAGAACATTAATATACTCAAGTAACCGCGATCCCAAAATCCCACTAGTGCACAAAGAGCACACTCTTAAGTGAATCTCTATCCAAAATACAAGCAAACCAAGGGGAGGATATGTGAGGTCCCGAATGCAACAGCTATGTTTCTCCTAGGAGAGGCTCAAAACTTTGATACACTACAAGTGGAGGTATGTAACCAATTATAGTGGCCCTCAACTTCAACGCATAAAGTGACTTTATTGTCCGGCCCCTACATGGTGAGGACCCCTACATAATAACCTCTGCAAGTACCCCCTACGATACCTAGGTTAGTAAACTAAGGTCACCCCAGTATAATCAATGCTCAAGAAAATAGTCGCATGAAGGATCAACCTTATGGGCATGGTAGCAAATCCTGAAACTCTCGAAAGAGCCCCCAGATACAAATACAATCCTGGAAATATCTCTAGATCTCACAAAACTAACCAAGGGCTATCCCAATCACAATTCATGCACACTGCCTCATTCTTGACTCCTATGTAAAAGGAGCCTCCTGGGAAACACTAATTATACAAAGGATTTCTCACTCTCTCCTGAAGAGACACCTGATTGTTTGTGTTTAGTGGTCTTGGAGAATTAACTCACAATGAACTATTCCAAGACCTTAAAACCTAATCGTATTGATGCACCCTATAAAAGAAAAGAGTGTAATTCATTTTATTAAGCATTGATTTTAGTGGTTGTAATTACTCAAAAGGAAGTGGTCATGCAACTAATGATATTTTGACTTAGCAGTGAAATAAATATGCACACCTAACAAACAATGCCAAGTACAATTTTTGTAGAAATAAAAAACAGGGTATGCCACTACATGAGATTCAAAAATATTCATTTGTTTCAAAATGTCAATGCAATCCTTCCTACATGAAAGCCTAAACACAACTCTCATCCAAGCAATCCAATGCAAGTACCTCCTCAAGTCCATATGCAAAAAATGTAACTACTTTGTATTTTTCAATATAAAAGAATGAAAAATGCAATAAAAGTCATTTAAAAAATCTTAGTCTCTCCAACGAATATAAAACACAAGCCCAGCAAGACACCGAGACAAAAAAGAGGAATGCACTAATGGAAAAACAAAACAAAAGGATAAATCACTAGAACTACTTTCAAAGAAAAATCAATGAAAAAGTGGTCTCTAGTCACGAAGAAGCAATCAACGGACAACATCAAAACCCAGGAAGACCCGACCACACTCACAACCCACCCAACAACTTCCCACAACATCCAACTCAACCAAAAGGGAGGATGTACGCGACTGTATAAAGAACAGCAACGTATGTACATAACTTTTGGCCATAAGCTTGCATGTATACACAGATTTTGGCTAAAAAGCTGCATGTATACGCGGATTTTGGCCAAAAACATGCATGTATACACAACGTTTGGCCAAAATCCTGTGTATGTACACAGCTTTTAGCCAAAAACCTACGTATACAGAGAAGAAAGTGGTAAAAAGCAGGAAAAGGGTCAAACCACTCTAGGGGAGTGTCAATGGATGAACATACTACTAAATGCAACATAGAAATGGGGAGAAACATAGATAAAGTCAATAATATCAAGCACATTGTGCCCCCAACCCCAAACAAAAGCAAGGAACTTCCCCAGCAAAGTCACCAATTCTGTTACCAAGAGAAACTTCCTATGGCTTAGGGGTACCACAACAGACAACTTGAAACTAGAAATCAATCTTTCCCAATATGCAAGAGAAACCAAACACCTAACACTAAGGGATATTGAATCATACCTTGTTTCGGACAGTTGAAGTAGATCCCCGTTGAGCTTTTCCAAGTCACGCTTGCGTTACCAATTCGCTCTCAAAAATAGCAAAGAAGGAAAGCATGGTCTATAATAATGTGTTAGACCTACTCTAGCATATGTAATCAACAATGTATAACCAATTAAATACATCCATGGATACAATATTCATATTCAAATGCACATTAATTAGACAGGAAAAGATATTTCTATTAATAAAATTAGAGATTACAATAGTGACAACCTCTGTCGGCACGTCTACGAACCGAAGAAAACGAGTCCTTCGCCTAGGCCTCCATCTCTCTATAGGAAGCTCACAAAGAAAAGGCAAGCTTGGGAAGAACACAAAGTGATTCAAAGGGACAAAGGGAGGCACACTCAAGTATAAGCAAATTGAGGAAACAATGGACCATAGTTTCTTTGCTCTTCAATTCCTCCTCTTCAATGTATCCAAGAGGTTCCTTATATAGCACTCCTAAAGGGTAATGGAGGGTTGAATCTGAGCATTCTCAAGGCATTTGGAAAGCCAATATTCAATATCTTCAGACTCATAGAGGAAAATTCCAAAAAAAATTGGAATGCACATGTCCCAATGTACGTGGGTTTGAGGTCAAAAGTCGCGTGTACACGCAAGTATGGATTTAAAAGTCGCATACATCAATAAACAGGGGTTTTTTAGGGATGATCTTGGAACATTGTTGTAATCACACAGATCACATAAGATTTCCAATAATACACATATAGAAACATATATCCATACACATACAAGAGACAAGAATAGGTGATAGAATAACAGATTATATTAGTGAACCACATGAGGGTCCATACATACAGAAAACTGAACCAAGTTCTTATCTGGCTCAATAGCCTATTATATATGATTACAAAATAGTTATGAATAACTACTTGTTGATTCAGTCAATTGACACGACCTTTGGAGGCCGACCCAATCTCCGATTAGTCAGTTAACTAGTCTAGTCATCTCATCGACTAGCTCCTCCAACAGTTCTCTATATTAGTTATTTGTGAAGAGTGATGATTTTATGTGGATCATTGTATAAATAAAAGGCTCTAGTACCAATGTAACATTCATCAATCTCATATAAATATATTGTATTTATATTTTGTGGATTACATTGAATTATTTTCCTTTTTTAAAGTGGTGCATTCTCTACGCAAGTGACCATCTCCATGTGGCCATCATGTACAACATTATAAATACTCATGGAAAATCTCCAACACCTTACAGAAGAATATCAAGCAAGAACTCTACTCAAAAGGTCAAAGGGTGAAATTTGATGTGTATATTTTTACATGTATTGTGCAAAATAAAGACTTCAATAAATTGGATTCTAGCATTAACAAATTTGAAAATCCAAGTAGCTTACATGGAAGATATTTGCCCCGTGTTTTTTATTTCTACCAACTTGCACTGAATTAAAGACACAGTGTTGTTGAATCTTGGACTGATTTTAAGAAGGCATGGCCAGAATGGTATACGAGTGATTCAAGTTTTCAACATAGAAGGAAGTCCACACTCTTCCTTTGTCATATTCCAACTTGAATTTCATATTAACTTTAAAATCTTATAAGCGCACAAGGACGTGTTCTTTGCATTTTATTCTTTTTTGGCACGTGGATGCCAAGAAACATGTTGGGTGTCTCCTATCATAGGGGGCATTGGTATGTTCACTGACCTTATAGGACTCCAATCCTCCCTACACTAGGAAGTCAATTTCTAAAAAATGTGGTTCATCGAAGGCTACTCCACCAAGGAGTCAATTTGTCGATCTAGAAGAATATCATATTTTATTTTATTTTACTTTATTTTTATTTTTTATTTTGATTATAGCCCACAATCCATTAAAACCATTAATGTGCCCATATCAAATCTCTAAATCGAGTGATTGTTTTTTTTGAGACTTTGGTAGTTCCTTCCAAAGCTTCCACTTAAGACGTCATCATTCTTCAAAAGCTATGCTTTACTTTACACCTACAAAAAAAAAATTATGGTGTTCTATGTCCATCATTTATACCTTGAAAATAATTAGGTAGGCTCAATCACAACTCATATCGATTAAAATCTCACTGTAGATGGTAACGGTAGCTTAGGGCTTTTCACTGATCAATCTTAGAGACCTTTTGAAGTGAGAAATCCTTTGATCATGAAACAACTAAAATATAGACCATCATATTGGGTTTCAGATGATATGTTTATCAATGCAAGAAAAAATTTCAAGTTTGATTTAAAAATTGCTTGTGTTGATATAAATTGTAGTTACTTTGTACCAACTTCACGGATGTCATTAAATTAATTGTTTTCATCAAATATTCTAACCTATTTCTTTAGACATTGTGTATTTATATCCTCCATCAAACCTTTGCCCGATTTTCTTCTGGGTAATTTTTGTGGCCTTCCCTGAATGAAATTAAAGCATAGGTATCTATTTAAACTTTATTTCATCACTAATTCTGACAGAATGGGGACTTTTTGAGCTAGAAGACAAATATTAGCAGGATCAATATTGGAAAGAGATTTTCACACTTTCGGGTTTCCTTTGTTTTACTTCAATCAATTGTAAAAGTTTGGCAGAACCAACTTAGGGTAGAAATCATGGGGATTTACGATGAGATAGGTTATTCAGGAAATTTGAATCTTCTTTATGTTCCTATTGAAGGAGATTCAATGTGCAAAAATTGTTAAATTTATAACTTAGGTATGATTAAATAGTTGCAGTTGTCATTTTTAGAATTTCTAGCAGACTTGTAGGATAATATATCAGCAACATGAAATGTACCAGCAGTAGTTAAAATTATGAGTTATATAGTAGCAGTAAAATAAACAATCATCCCCAAGATTATGCATAAATAAAACATATTTTTCATAGGGAAATGTTCGCACCTCAACAAATTCCCTTGATTTATTTTGTAAAATAAAGGGGGACCCCATTAGAATTTTGTAAATACTTAGATTTTCTTACATTGGTTTGGTAGGTGAATTATATTCCTTTCATCCCTCAATTTTTCACTCTTTGCACTTATCTGGGCTTGGTTCTTATCTCATGATGTTAGGATAATTTTGGTTGATCAATTTTCTTGGTTTCTTAATTTCTTCATCATTCTCCCATACTCCTATATAATTTTGTTTAAGTCAATCATATGCTTTGGGTTAGTCTAAGATTAAATAATCTCATCTTTCGACGGTCTCGATGATATGGAGTCTTAATGTATAAACACTTTAAAGCAACATCTTGACAGATCATGGTAAACAATGTAAATGCCCCATTTTATGGTGAATGACCTAATCCTTGAAAGATTATCTATTAAAGAATGGAACTAAGTCTTTAACTTCAACTTTTTTTTTTATGATTTGATTACATTCTTTAAAAAAATTATTATTTTAATTTTAAGTTCTTTAACATAACAAGAATAATTTAAGCAAGGACTTATTTAACAAGATTATTTTCCCATCCCGTGGATTATATATTAAATGAATTTAAAAAAAAAAATTATGACTTTGGGTTTAAGTTGAGCATTAATGTCTCTTTGGCAAATCTATTTTCTTTGACACTTTTCAAGGCTAAAGCTCTTTTGTGTATCATTAATTTTATGGTTTAAGAAAGTTATAACATAGTCCAAAGTTATAAAACTTTATTTCACAATGTTTATAATTTTAATTACCTGATTTATCATGTATTCATTATAGTATTTTATTTTAAAACAAACAAAAAACAATTTTTATTAATTTTCAAAAATAAAAATAACATCTTAGTAAAATCCAGGTGCATAGGAGTTTTTCCTTTTAAACAACTATTCATTCACGTTGTCATTTCTTAATAATTATGAAAAGTTTAATATATATATCAAAGCCTTTCATAAAGGACAAGGTCACGTATTTTGATGCATGAATTTGGATGGTCAATTTTTGAAGAGTTCTGGTTACTGCAACGCATGGTAAGACAATAAGATAAGAATTTTAAAAACATATCCAAAGGAAACTAAACATGTCTTACTAATGGCCGAGAAGGAGAATGTATCTAAAGATTACACATGAGTAGATTGAAGGAAAAATATCTTGCCACAGCATCAACATATGATAGATGTTTACGTTGTCTTAGTTATTCAAGGAATTTGTGAAACGAAGAGCAGTCACCAAGTTACACTATATTATGCGAATGTCAACTTCATTAGATACAATGCCAAATTTCATAGCAAAGGAGGACGTGTTATATCTCTTTCGTTGCAGGCTTGCGGGCAGAATCTAGAAATAGTAGTTTTGTTGAGAAGACGTGGCCGCCCAATCTACAACTTTAGCAAGAAGAGAATTTACGCCAAAAATGCCACTAGTCAATACTATATCAACGCATTACCATTCCGTAGAAAATGAAGGGAACCGTTGACAAAATAAATTCTAATTGACCAGTTTGCTGAGACCGCTCCACTAAATTCTTGACAATGAAAGATGCTACGAATCTCGAGGTTTGTTGGTGAAGGTTATGAGGATGCAATCAAATCATTGGGAAGACAGATCATTTTTAAAAAAAGCAAGTTAAAAGTAAAAAACAAGCCGTTGATTGATGAGAAGGATCTACATGCCAATTGTTCACCCAGCTATTCACGCCATTAGAGGAATTTTGGGGTCTAAAATGGGCCTCCTAAGGAAAATAATAAAATAATAGTTAAAATAATAAAATAATATTGATTAATTTTGGAGGAAG
>LPNX010925292.1:276906-292926 GCA_001517045.1 Pseudotsuga menziesii
ACAAAAAAGTAGTTTTTTTTAATGACAAATATGTCAATTCAACCATTATGGTTGACTTAGTTTATTGAAATTCTATTGGTTCTTGAATTCCAACTCACAAAAACTTATTTTGGCACGCTTTATTATAAGGCCCATTTTAGACCCCAAATTTCCTCTAATGAGAATTCTTGATTTACGATGGGATCAACGACAGTCTACTCACTGGCCAGTTATCCTCACACCTGTCCAGAGGAACAAAAAGTATTTATTAGATTACCACCAGGAAAAGAGGGACCACTGAAATTACGCACCAGAACAACAAAAACTGAACCGTGTTCTCCAAACCTTCATTTTCCACGTTCAAGGAGAAAGAAATTTGTTCAAGACTAATGGTCCAAGGAAGCGCAGGTATCTCCGGAACAAAGTTACAACAAACCGCGTTGTTCAATCCAGATGTGTAGTCAAGTGTAAATCAGTTTCACCATTCGGAGATATGGACGCTTCACTGCTCACAAGAACAAAAGGGAAAATGCTTTAACCTCTTTACTTTTTAAATATTCTTTTATTTACCGGAATCATCGTTCTATTTTTTATAAAAAATGGTTTGTTGAATTTGTTTTGGAATCTGATATATATTTTAATGTACAGGTTTGGTGGAGAATAAGAGGCTGGTAATGGATGGTTTAAATTGCTGGCACCCAAATATAGTTACACCAGACCGCAAGCATATCCAAATTATCATGAAGAAAGGGACAGAAATGCAAAAACCTATAATTCGACGGCCCAGTTCGTGGGAGAAATTGATTTATTTATCTACTGATAAGGAAACTGTTTTGGGGGGTCTTTGCCTATAAAAGGAGCTACGATTTCCAACTAGAGGGGTGGGGGGATCTCTGTAGAGTAGAGAGAAATTTTATTCTCTGAAATTCTATTTTCTATTTGGTAGACTTTGAGATCTGGAGATAGAGGAGAGACGCTGCTGCCACCAGAGAGAAGG
Source organism: Pseudotsuga menziesii (assembly GCA_001517045.1). Taxonomy (NCBI): domain Eukaryota; kingdom Viridiplantae; phylum Streptophyta; class Pinopsida; order Pinales; family Pinaceae; genus Pseudotsuga; species Pseudotsuga menziesii. Next base: position 277,883 of record LPNX010925292.1, read on the forward strand.
AATCGATGGAGCTGAAGCATCTATTGCACTTCTCTACTGGAGAAATGGAAACGCTTAGTCCCTGGATGGAGTGTTTGAAGAAAACGTACTGGAAATATAGTTTGTTGCTGGTGTTATTTCATTCTGAAGTTGAGCCTTTGGATGTAAATATTACTGGACATCTACATGCTGATACTATTACTGGTATTTTCGTTTTTGGATTTATTATATATATTTCAGTGTCTTATCTTCTTCCTTAAATATTAACACATTATGCTTTGATATACGTGTGTTTTATTACATTTTACACTTTGTCAGTTCGATATCGCATTTTGAATAAATATATCGTTATAATTGTGTTTATTAGTATTTTTACTGTAAACTTAAGCCGTAATGATATACTCTTCTGTCTGTTAAAAATGTCATTTTTGTTTTGACAGTGATCTTATAATAGACATTATTTTGAGTTCAAATAGTCATGTTGATAATTAATTATTAATTAATTTCAGAGAGTTACAATAACTGTTTGTTTTCAGTTGTTTGTTTTTATCTCTGTTGTCATATAACAGAGTGACTTATTATTCACAATTTAAATATTTCTATTTAAATTGTGCTTTTAGTCTTTCTGTTCATCTTTAGATTAATTAATAATTAATCTAGTTTTAAGAAACGCTCTCAGCTAAGATAGCTGAGATAGGACATATAGAATAGTCTAGATTAAGTTTTATTTTGATATATTTTAGTTAGCAGCTGTTAAATCAATTTGCATACTTTGTATAAGTCTTTATATTCAGAAAACTCTTCAAAATTTGAGTCTTTCCTTAAGAAAGCAACCATAAGATAGTTTAGGTAGTTTAATTTAATTATAGAATTTATTTAGGTAGAAATCACATTAGAATAGGTTAGATTTTGCTGGTTTTAATTTCTCCTTAAGAGAAAAAACAGCTGGTAGCAGGACCACAACCTGCGAGGTTTTGTTAATTTAAACACACCGGACGCTGCTTTAAGCTGATTGTGTGGAAAAAACCTCCTTATTGGCCTAGTTCAGAAAAACAAGCCAACAGGAAACAAGAACACATATTTGACAGGCACAAACCTCGAGATGCATATTTAGTAATTTTTCGACTTGCCATAAAACACAAATGCATTTTGAATAAAACATACACTTTGTACCCAGAGATTGCACAATACAGATACAAATCATGTACACCATCAGCTCCTGGCTAAGGGTAATCTATTGATCAAATAATCCCAATCTCTAGATCATATAGCTTATTGTGAGTTTATCTTAGCATTATTGGCATTACGAAAGAGGTTATGATGTCCCCTTCCACTCTTTTGCTTCATTATTCGTAAATAATTTTATGTGGATATAAGGAATGTTTTTCAAACGAGAAAATATGTTAAAGGAAAAAGAGAAATACGCAATCAACCATGAGTACATTAAAAAATACAAGATCAAAATTGAGATGGGAGAATCCAGAAAGACCGTCAGACAGAGCAAGACCGTCATTCCTTCAATAAATTTGTCATTCTGGAACTAGGCCAATTGAAGTACACCTTGATGGATAAGTGACTGAGGAAATACTATAGATGTCAGAAACCTCATTAGAACCATGTTGACTTCGCATAAATCCTTAAAAATGGCTCATGAGCTGTGACTAAATCTGGAGGTTGCAGGAAAATAGGAAGGGATCCTAGAGCTATGGTTGGTTTTGTCTAGGAAACATAAAATATGTTTTTTTTTTGTTATTGTAGCGATAATTAAGGATGAAAAAGAAGCACAATTTGGTAGTAGAATTTTAGGCCCATGGTCCACCTAGAAGACGGAAATATAAGCTTCCATTTTATTACTATATCTAAATCTCCTAGCTTCTGTCAGTGAATAGAATCTTCGTTTTACCAATAAAAGAACATCTTAGCTATTACCTTATTAGGGCCCAAATTTTCTGAAGAAATGATTACACGCATGATGTCCCTACGATGTAAAAGAAGAATATTTGGATGATAACAACCAACACCTTGTTTCACCTTTAGAGAACGCAATTGTATCAGGAAAGGGGGGGTAACTGAAAACACAGAGTCAGAAAAGATTACATAATAAATTTGCAATATAATGATTATTTTGTTCAACGGAAAGTTTCAATTCAGAACCTGTCGCACAAAATTTACAGTGTGCATAAGCCTTATACATTAACCAGTCATCAACAAAAATAACATGTATTAATATACTTTTACTTACACAATTATCAGGTTAGGAAAATTAGCATACAGTCTGGAGCAGCGTTGATCATTGCACCTACTCCAACAATGTTCATAGTTGTGGTGTGCAATAGTTACAGGCATATATTTTGGTACTTCACAAGAAGACAAAAACCTAGAAATTTTTCAGCACTAAGATACTAACCAAAATAAACCGAAATGGAGCCAGAGAAAAACTGTGATTACTAATGAGAAAAAAATCATACTATTTTACAGTTATGGGAAGAAACCATACTTTCTTTATCCAAATTAAAAATCAAGTTTCCCATATGATAAAGGATAACTTATAGATATATGTTTGTATAAACATTGAAGTTTTAAACAGACTTTGAGGTAGAATAAACATTTTGATGGCTATAGCTTTCCTTCCATAGACATATTTATCCTCAATAAAGATGTAATTATCTCAACTATGCATTTAATATTTTCTTATGTGTATCCCTAATCACCAATCACATAAGGTAGAACGCTTCACCTGCATGCTATTATAACTACTAATTTCCAAGTTGTCCCATTGCATTACAGTCCCCAAAGCACACTATGCATCTAGATAGAGTCCCTTGAAGGTCTATTGTTGCTTTGTTGATTTTTACATAGCCTTTGACACTTTTTCTAGTCATTTCCCATTGTGTTACCTCCCGAAACGCATGGTTCAATTTTGCATTTTTGGAGCCATTCTTCTCAGCAATACATGGATGAGGAGGTGAATAATTTGGAATGGACTTTTTTTTGAAGATTGTCTGCTTTGTTTTTATTTACCAAGGCACTGCCTTGTTCATCATGCTTGGCTAGATCAGAATTAATTTCATCTATTTGGAGTTTTGTTGGATGATGTGGTGGAGTTACTACATCTTTTGATGCATATATAACCTTTGGGATGTTAATTTTATAACATAGATCTAAATTTGATAGCATTAACAATCTTTTTAACTTTTAGCAGACTTAAAATTGCAAATCTGAGATTTATAGTAGTAGCAAATGAGCGGTAGATAATCAACAGTAAAGTAAAAGACAACCATCCACAAGAAAACAACTTTTTACCCTAGGAAAAGTTGTAAGGTATAAACCTTTTAAGGTAGAAAAACCCTAGCAAGAATAATCTTCTTTAAATATGAGATGATTGAGTTTTTACATAATCAGACTTATACATCAATATGCATTTTCCTCTAGGGAACATAGACCAAGAGATACTTCTTGTAGATGATGAAGTCAACCCTGAATAGAATAATTGATGCCACAAATCGGACTATCATACCTTTATCAAACCCTAACCTTCAGTCACCAATTGTGGTTGCTGTTGGATACCAATGAAGTTGAAGGAAGTAGATGTTGATGCTTTATGACTATATTGTGTCTGTGGTTGAATGTTAAGACCTCAGTAGCTGAAATAAACCTTCAGATGCCTGAGTTAACCTTATGCTTCTTGTTTTATGCCTTCGGTGGACCGAGATAAGGTATTGGCGTTGAGTAGAGTTCCTAATAGGGAAGTCAGATGCCACAACCTACTAGTGTAGTCCCTTGCAAGGCATGTCGTGAGCTGGAGAAGCCCTAACAGGGGTATAGAGACTTGAACCAAACCTTAAACAGAGTTTGGGTGGGGTGAAGAAGGCCCTAACAAGGTTTGGATGGAAGTAGATCAGACTTTAACTGTTACAGCTGCCTTAAAAAAAATCAGACCTCATGAAGAAGAGAGAGAAAAGATACCAACATATAACCCCATGAAATTGTCTAAGAGATCATATGTGTGTTGTGCAAATGAGAATGCTTCTCTATAAGATCATGGGTGCAATTCTAGATATTTCAGGATTGCACAAAATTGATCCTTCCTTAATTATTTTGGTAGAAACCCAGCCTGCTTGTATTGAAGATCAAGACTTGCACCTATTAACCATGACTTCTTGGGAAGATCGTCCATCCCAAGACACCTGGATCAAGTGCACTTAACCATGTACATTTTCCCTTAGTCAAGCCCTCTTGGATTATTATCCCATTTTCAAAACCTTAACTAGTAGTGTTCTTTGTAAATTATTCATTCAACATTATATTCTCAGTATTTAAGTATGCGAGGAGCTTCTGCATACCATGAATATGTCAAGCCTTCAAAACTATCCATCAATTTCATTTGAGCTAAGTAGTCATGACTAATCATTTGAATGGTAGTTTGGAGGCCATAATTTGATTGCTTACACAACTGGATGTCAAATAAAATAATTGAACTTTGCAACTATTTTGTGAATATTCTTTAACAGTTTAATGCAGCTTTCAGGTGGTATACGAGGTAAACAACATTACTGATAGTGGAAGGACTAGAGGATTGTCTAGACGTAGCCATATTTCTTCTCAAGGTAAGGTTGGTTATACAAACATGGATGATTTTGAAGGTGCTATAGGGACTATTTACAATGAGGGTTGTAATCAACCTAGTCCATTATCCATATTAGAAGCTTCTTTTTCAAATGAAACTTACAACTTAGCATAGAGCTTGTGTGGTACACATGGTAAGCAACTTTGAAATTTTTCTCATTTTTGGTTTACCCAGTTATATATCTAATTGGATCTACAATCATGGTAAGTTCATAGAGGTCTCAAGGAGATTAGCCAAATGTATCCTTTGTTTTCTTAACACTATATTATCATTTGATTAAACTAAGGAAGTATTGTGCGTATTACATATTCCTTCTATCTAAGTCTTTGTTTTTGTACTAAGACAATTTATTAATATTTGATACCAGATGATAAGTTGCAATTCTTATTCTCATTTGTTTAGAATAGAAATAGCCAGCTCCGCATGAAACTTGAGCACCAAGAACTCATCTCCTATGTCTATAGTGAATTTTGAGGATTGCCTCCTTTAAACAAAGGGTCTATCCTTTGTTGACTTAGATACAAGTCACAAGAGGCATCCTTATTCAGGTCTTTGTTCCTTCATTTAGACTACTTCCTTAGGTCTCTCGAGTAAGAAACAATTGTGGAGAACCTCTTGCAATGAACAATCAAAATGCACGATATAACAGAAATATTGGAGCACAAAAGAGATTTTATTGATCGCGGGCCACTTCGAGTGGGAAACCTCCTTTGAGAAAGCTCAATACAAAATAACTCTTCGATGCTTTCATTAGTCTCAACACATACTTATATACTAAGTCTAATCTAAACAACTATTACCCCCCATGAATGTGGGATAATTCAACATAATAACTAGACAACTTAACAACTATTACTTACTCCCCATGAATGTGGGATAATACAACATACTGATGGTACGACTTACAAATCATATGCGTCCGATAAAATATACTAACAAAATAAAAAGGAGGATTGACATGGGTTCTTAACATCCCCTCCCTCTTAAAAAAAAGCTTTGTCCTCAAAGCTTTAGATGTGGAAATTGTTGTTGAAGCTGAAGGAGCAGTTCCCATGTAGCATCCTCTGGTTGCATGTTGTGCTACTGAATTAAGACCTCTGTGATGGACCGAGAGAGAAGCTGACAAGTGCACTTATTGAGTATGGCCCCCATATCTGAAATGATGAATCCTTCATTATCCCGTTCTGGTAAAACAATTTGTTCACTGATGTTGGTGCCAATCACTTGATGAATGCAAGAAGAAGGAGGAAGTGCCAATTTATAAGCAACAGACCCAATATTTTGAAGAACTATATATGGACTAGAGATCTTTGGAGCGAGCGTTTGATTCCCCTTGATTTTCAAAGAGGATTGCTTGTAAGGCTGCAGACGAACAAAAACCATGTCACTAACTTGAAAAGTGCGATCAGAATGGTGCTAATCGGCTTGGTGTTTCATGTGGGTTCTGGCCATTTGAAGATTGTCCTATAGAATGTGAAGAATCTGATGTCGGTTTCGAAGAACCATGTCAACTGCCTGAACTGGTGAACTGTTGGGGGTGTATGGAAGGATTACTAGAGGTGTGTGACCATAAACTACTTCATATGGAGTCATTTGAGATGCAGTATGGTAGGAAGTATTGTACCACCATTCAGCGAGAGGGAGCCACTTTTCCCACATATGTTGTTCTTCAGAGGTGAAACAAGGAAGATAAGTTTCCCAATAGTTGTTGATGACTTCATTCGAACCATCTATTGGTGGGTGATAAACTAAACTCATATTCAGTTTGGTGTCAATAAGGAGAAAATGACTTGTGAAAGTTGTGTTGCGGTCTGAGATAATGGAAGAAGGGATTCCATGAAGAAGAAATATCTTGTCCATGAAAATTTGTGCGATTGAGGAGGTGGTATATGGAGGGCTGAGAGCACAAAAATGATGATATTTGGAGAGTCGATCAACCACAACCAAGATTACGGTATTCCCTCCATATTTAGGGAGACCTTGAATGAAATCCATCGAAATATATGTCCAAATCCTTGTAGGGATGGGAAAAGGTTCGAGCAATCCAGAAAGGAGTGTAGTTTCACCTTGGTGGCGCTGACAAGGAGCACATTCGAAAACCATCTGTTGAATTTATCGTTGCATTCCCTTCCAAAAGAAGTGACATCATTCCTTCTCATATGTTTTCATGAACCTAGAGTGCCCTATCGATGGAGAAGCATGGAGTTCATAAAAGACTGCATGTTTAATATATGTGCTCTGGGGAAGCACTAGACAACCCTTGTATCTTAGAGAAGAGCCATCCCAAGATAAATGTGGTACCATAGAAGGGTTATTGGCCAATGGTTGGATGATTTCAGATAATGAGAAGTCATTGACATAGCCTTGCTAAGCAGACTATAACCAAGTTGGAATAGGCATAGCAATAGCTGAAAGAGAGATAGGGGCATCAAATGTGCGGGAAAGAGTATCCACCACAAGATTGTCCTTATCCTTCTTGTAATCGATCTCATAGTCATAACCCCTGAGTTTGCTAACCCATTTCTATTGTGTTGGGGATGAGACCCGTTGTTCCAGGAAATATTTCAGACTCCGATGATTAGTCTTGATGCAGCAAGGATTCCCTAAGAGGTATGGCCACCACTTCTATACTGTGTGCAAAATAGTCATCATTTCCTTCTCATATGTGGAGGTGGATAAATTCTTTCCAGGAAGGGATTTACCAGTGAATTCCATGGGATGTTCATCTTGAAAGAGGACAACACCAATTCCATTGTCACAAGCATCACTCTCAAGAGTGAAGGTCTTGGAAAAATCATGCATCTGAAGGGTGCATCATAATGAAAGATCCAAGGGAGTATTTGAGACTGCCGAAGGTTACATCTGAATGAAATGGAGCTGAGTGATGACAACATGTGAATTCTTCTTAAGCATCGTTTCCATGCAATGTGAACTGATGATACTGAGAGACCCTAGTTGTAAGCCATTAAATGTGTGTTTTTTCCCATTGACTAAAAAATGTATCCACAGTTCAGCAAAATCCCATAAGATGGGTCCAAGTGTGCATAACCATTGAGTGCCCAAATTCACAGAACAACCTCCTAGGGGTATGGCAAACATGTTATAGCGCGAGTTATAATCTCCAATAGAGATACACACACTGCAACACTTTCATTTGCAAGGTAAGGTGCTCCCATTGGAAACCATGACTTTAAAGCTGGAGAAAGGATGGACAAAACAATCAACCTGTTTAGAAATCTGAGGGTTAATAGGTGGCTACGGAATGTCGACCTGATCGTCTACTGGATCCTGACCAACGTCACAAATTTCAAGTGCAGGCAGAGAAGGCACATCTAAGAAATAGGGCTTGTGTTCAGTACATTAATGTCCCCGGGTGAATTTATCATCACAATTATAACAAAGTCATTCTTCCCTATGTGCCCGCATCTTGGCTTCAGATAAATGCTTGATAGGAGTGGTTCTAGGAGTCAGAGGGATTGGATGTATTTGGGGAACCATATTTCTAAATGAAACAAAAGTGGATTTGGGGCATTGCTGATCCCTAATCTTGTCCTCCGCCAACTTAGCCAACCCTAGGATTTCCATCATTATGTTGGGACATAACATTGTAATGTCAGATTGGATTGTATCCTTAAGACCCTTGATAAAACAACTCCTATAGAATGTATTAGAAAATCCTTCTGTGTGCTTGACTAAGTTCTCAAATTCTGTCTGATACTCTCTCACAGTGCCAGTCTAGTGAAGTTTGATGAGTTCTCCTATGAATTCATCAAAACCACTAGGGCCAAATTGATGCAAAAAGAGTTGGCAAAAATCTGTCCATTAGGGCTCTTCATGATCCTTGATGTACCAACAAAACCATTGAAGGGCTTCATGTTCCAAATGAAATGATGCAAGTGGGACTTTGGTGACATCAAAAGTGTTATGCATATTAAAGTATTGTTCTTCCTTGTGTATCCATCCACTTGGATCATCACCATTGAAGCGAGGGAATTCAATCTTCAGCCCACAAAAGTGGCTGGAAGAAGAGAACGCAGTGCTTGCAAAAGACTAAATTTGTTTTCGGTTGCTCATGGCTGAATACTGAATATGGAGGTCGAGAAACATTTGATCCAGCTCTTCGAGTTTGGTCTTGAGGGTGACAAGTTCTTCCATTTCTCTACTTGCTCCTGCGCGGGTGACAACCATAAGCAAGATTTTTTTTTCGGAAATGGGTGGAAAAACAAAAACAAAGACGGTTTTAGAAAAGGAAAATTTTGAGTTGGGAAAAATGTGAGTGGGTAACTAGGTTGTGGACACTTTCTGAGGGACAAGGAAACAAGAAATGTGAATTTCAGAAGCAGGGTGAAAGAAGGAGATGGAATTTCGGGTTTCAGGAAGTGGACATGGGATAGGGTCCTCAATGAATGAAATATGTAGAATGGAATGACAGAGGTTACAATGAATTTTCAAGGTAAATGCAGCTAAATCAAGGAATATATGGCTGAAAAACTGAAATTTTTTTTTTCCTGAAGAAATGATCTGTGGCGGTGCTAGAAAGCTGTGCTTTATCAACTTGAATTGGAGTAAATGATCTGTGACAAGTCTGGAATTTTGCATGTTATCAACTGTAAATAGATATGGACACCAGGTATATTCGGCTTCCTAATGGTTCAAAGGTAGTCACTCAGCCACCAAGGCTGTCTCAGGCTTGAGTATTGGGGCAGTGCCCTTCACTTCATGGTGCAGGTAAAACTGCTAACCGCTTGGCCAAAAACAACCGCTCTTTGTTTTTCCTCACAAATGAGAATCTAGTCAATCTGGTGGGGGTCATTTCCCTTTTCACTTGGCAGTTCCTCTCAATGGCCAGCTACTTCAGGGTTCCTGTGGTACTCCTCACAATGAGTTTTAGGGCTATGCCCAAGTACTTCCCATAGTTAAACAGATAGATTTTAATCCCTGATCTGAATGAAAAATACCGCTACAAGAAGAAGAACTACTACAATAATCACAATGCCAGAAAAAATGTGGCAGAAATTCCACCCAATGCTCAAAAACCCGTAATTAGAGCTAGGGTTTTGAGACAAAAACTTTTAAAATGAGAATAACCCAATCTATATTGTTCAGAATTGCTATTATAGGTTGTTTCTGGAACTGGAACAACCACTTTGCTTCTACCCACAAAATCAGAGTAGAAATCTGGGCACCCGGTCAAAAGATTTTCACTCTGCAATTTCCGCGGCCGTCATCGAAATTCTAAAAAATTGTTGATTTTAAATCCGCGATATCTCCACTTTTAGAACTCCAAATGAGATGATTTTTTTTTTGAAACTATGTATTTTTGAAAGAGGAATTCAGATATGCAAATTATTTTTCTTGAATCTACACAAAAAAATTTCAAAAATGGATGTGAAATTCGCCACCCAATTTTGCCCCTTTTTTTTCGAAAAAAAAATAATAATAATTTCCCACTTGTGCCAAGGAAAGTGCTCTGATACTAGATGTGGAGAACCTCCTGCAATGAACAATCAAAATGCATAATATAACAGAAATATTGAAGCACAAAAGAGATTTTATTGATCATGGGCCACTTCTAGGGGGCAACCTCCTTTGAGCAAGCTCAATACAAAATAACTCTTCGATGCTTTCATTAGACTCAACACATACTTAAATACTAAGTCTAATCTAAACAAATATTACCCCCCATGAATGTGGGATAATGCAACATAATAACTAGACAACTTAACAACTATTACTTACTCCCCATGAATGTGGGATAATACAACATACTAATGGAACGACTTACAAAGCATATGCATCCGATAAAATATACTAACAAAATAAAGAGGAGGGTTGACACAGGTTCTTAACAACAATGTTGGGATTCTAAGTATTTTCTTAGAATTACAAATGATGCAATATTGGTGTTAATATTTCCCCTTTCCCCAATTCTTAAAGGGTTCTAACTCAATGGAAGAGCACATGCTTTATCAATACGAGGTTGAAGGTTCGATTCCTTCGTGCCCTAATGATATTGCAATATTGATATTTTTAATAAAATATATTTTATTATGATTTATTATGGCTATGGGGGGGTTTCAAACCGTTTTTGTATGTTTCTATGAGGGGGGTTCTAAACTGACTTCATATGTCACTACGAGGGGGGTTCGAAACCGCCCTTGTATGTTACAATAAGGGGGGTTTAAAACCCCCCCTAAAATTTTATATGAGGGGGCATCATAACCACCCCCAAAGGTTTGTAAAGAGTTTTAAGGGGGGTTAGAACTGCCTCCGTAGGTACCTATGAGGGGGGGTTATAATCTCCCCCAAATTTTTGTATTAAATATTTTTAGGGGGGGGTTTGAACCGCCCCCAAAATTCATGTTTAGCATTTTTTTTTATCTCTTCCACAACCGCCCTTAAAATTTCAAACTTTTAGCGTTGGTGCTATTGGGGGGGTTTGTTAAGACCACCCCCAAAAGTTTATAAGATGAGGTTTTAGGGGGGAGTTAAAACCGCCACTGTAGGTACCTACAAGGTGGGTTTGTAACCACCCCCAAATATTTGTAATAAGTACTTTTGGGGGGGTTCAGAACCACCCCCATAGCTGTCTATGAGGGGGGTTTAGAATTTCCCTTAAAATTCCATTTTTTTTTTTTGGGGGGGGGGAGTTAGTACCACCCCCAAAATTCACTTTTAGGAGCGGTTTTGATCTCTTCCAAAACTAACCTTGAAAGTACAAACTTTTAGCGTCGGTGCTATCAGGGATGGTTTTGTAAAGACCGCCTCCAAAGCCAAAATCGCCCCTAAAAATGACTTCTGGAGGGGGGAGACAAGCCCCCCTAAAAGTAAAATTTGTTGTAGTGACATAAACACATAAATATTCATTCTTACACATAACACATCATGCACACACATCTGTAAATAAAAAATTTATATATAAACTGATATTGAGATACAAACTGAAGCCATAAGCTTTAAGCCCACCCAAAATCTGGAGCTAGCAAGTCTCTAGTACATATAAAAGGGAAAAATATGAAGCTTCAAAGCTTTCATTATAAATACAATACAAAAATGAAGAAGCCACTCTAGAATAATCCTCATGCTCATGGTAGCACATGACGGCACGGTCCACTCAACGGAGTAGCCTCCCAAAGTGTTTGGACACTCCTGCAATATGGCGTTGGTAGTGCCTAGGAAGATCATCAATGGAAATGTCAGGTACTCCCATAATCAGTGACTAAATATTTTCCTTAATCTCTTGAAGCTCTTCTTCAGCCTCTACATTCCTTACAGCCATCTCCCCCACTACCTCTCTCCTCTCTATGGGTAAGGTCCTTTTGCTGCTGCAACAACTCCCCAAAAAAAAATTATATTTTTAGGACCCCCCTTTTAAATTCTTAGTTTTCCTTTATGCATTTTTTTATGATTGAAACCCAACAAGCTTGGTTTTTTTATCACGTGGAAAGTCTCAAGACCTTTGAGTTTTTATCAAGGAAAAAGTTGTGTTTGGATCCGCCGCGGTGGGCGGGTTTCCCATTTATGAGCCGTTGCAGCGGGTGTTCTTTGTCTGCAAGTTGCTACGGTGGACAGTTTTATTTTTTCCAACCGCTACGGCAGGTGCGTTTCTTATTTGTAAGCCACTACGGCGAACAAACTCTTTTGTTTCGAGCTAGAATGGCAGAGGAATTTTGATTTGTATATCGAAAAACTTCCGGTAATGATGCCCACTACGGCGGAATGGTTTTCTCAAGTCACACCTGCTACAACAGATGACTTCTTGACTTATGTTTGATCTGATGCCTGGGAGCTGCGGTGGAGGATAAATTCTCATATTGGTTTGCTGCTACAGTGAATAGCTTCTGAACTTTGAGTCGCATTAATGGGAGAAGTTTCAAGTTGAGTGTTGGATAGACTTCCGATTTGTGTTCCACCCTTGTGAATGTATTTTGATGTTGGTCTGCCATGACGGTGAAAGTATTCTTCGTCCTCACTCCGCTACAGTGCAAGTGTTCTCGGGTTCAAATCCGCTATGGTGGCTAGCATCCTGCCTTATGTTGATGTATATGTAACTTTGGAATGTATTCTTCTATGTATTCTATGTATTGTAACCTGATGGTTATTTCGGAATGTTTCTATTATGCATTTGAGTCATGTGGTCATACCCCGATGTTCCGATCGGGAGGATTAATAATGTAATCAAGTCATGTCAAGTCATTAGGTAAGTCCCCTCTATTTCGGGGCACTTGAGTTATTATACACTAATTAAGGTGTAGGCTCGAGTAGTAATTATTAGGGTTGAGCCTACGTGTGAAATGGAAACTTAAGTGAACGGACTAATATAAATAGAGAGGGTGTGTCTCTCTATTTATCACTTGTGACTAACATCACTTGCTCTCTCAAGTGTGGCGCACCTTTGCAGAAGGAAATACTTTGGCTTGACAGAAGACAGAAGGCTACTGTTGTGTTGGGAGGTCATCTTACTGTTTTGGTTTTCACATCTTATGGTGATACTATCTTAGAGGAAGTTGAGGGGTTTTCTCCATTTGTGGTTTCCCCTCCTAAAATCTTTGTGTCTCTTGTCTCATGTGATGTGCTTATGTTATTGCTGTACTTGTTATTCTCTCAGTGAAAAGATCCTAACATAATGCTAGCTTAAATGTTGAAAAACTAACATGGTATCAGAGCTAACCTGAGAAGAAGACACTGTGCAACTGCGGAAGCTAGGGCTTCCTTGTTTGTGGATCTTTCTCCACTATTTTTCAGCAAAAGTAAGGTGGACTTACTCTCCTCCCTAGGGCGCATCTTTCTGTCGAAACAGAATTCAATTCGGAGGATTTTCAGTTTTGGACCTGTGACTGGGGTCGGAAATTAGGGCTTTTTATTGAAGAGGATTTTTTCAGTGAGCCCAGGCCTGGATTTTTCTCATATCCAAATCGAAGCTAGGAACAAGTTTGAAGTCATTTGGGTGGACAGAACTCCAGAAAAGTAAAACCCTAGTTGCTCCTGAACCAGCTCTGCAGGATTTTAGCTCAAGCTTCAGATTTGACATCTTGAACCTGGTAAGATCTAAAATCTTTTGTATTTCCATTTGAGGTTCTTATTTAAAGATGTCTCATCATACCAAGCTTGATGAAAAGCTTGAGGGGGCTGATAACTTCCGAGCTTGGAAGTATAGAATCTCCCTGGTCCTGGAAGAGAATGAACTAGACTCCTACATCCATGAGGAGGTTCCAGTTCCACAGGGAGATGAGGAAAAATCTCTCCATAAGAAGAAGATGGTTGCGGAAAAGAGGATCATTGCTGATTCTATTAAGGATCATCTTATCCCTCAGGTGTCCTCTCTCAAGACACCTAAAGATATGTTTGATTCCCTAACAAATTTGTTTGAAGGAAAGAACATAAATCGGAAGATGACCTTGAGGAACCAATTGAAGAATGTGAAGATCCAGAATGCAGAATCTATCCAGTCATACTTCACAAGGGTTTCTCAAATCAAGGAACAATTAGAAGCTGTTGGTGAAGAAGTGGAAAATGCAGAGATTGTCATGACTACTTTGAATGGCCTCCCTAGGTCATGGGATGCTTTCATTCAAGGTATCTGTGCTAGGAAGAAGTTGATCAAATTCAGTAGGCTTTGGGAAGAATGTTCTCAAGAAGAATCTCGAATTGCAGCCCGAGAAGAAAAGATGGGAAATGAAGATCAATCCCTCACAGCTCACTCCAAGAAGGAAAGAAGAAAACATCATTACCCCAAAGGTAAGAACTCTCATCCTAAAAGAGATCTATCTAGATTAAGATGTTATACATGTGATGAGATAGGACACTTTGCAAAATACTGTCCTAAGAACAAAAGTCACTTTCATAAGAAGAAGGGGAACAAAAGAAGACATCATGCTCATGTTGCAGAGGATGATGAACCATCCAAGAAGAAATACAGATATGAAAGTGAAGATTCTTCAAGCGAGGATGAATATGTTTTGATATCAGCTCTCACAGGTAACATTACTCATGGTAGTGATGATTGGCTTATAGATAGTGGAGCTTCCAAACATATGACAGGGTTCAAGGAATATTTTGTGAGACTATCAGAACATGAATCACCTCACAAGGTGAAATTAGGAGATGACTACCAATATCCAATAAAAGGTAGTGGGGAATCTTCTTACAAGCTAGACTCTGGTAAGTCTCTAACAATGAAAGAAGTATTGTTTGTTCCAGGACTTAAGAAGAATCTTCTATCCATTTCAGCATTGGATGCAAAAGGAATGCGGGTTGCATTCATAGACGGACAAGTCATCATGTGGCCTAAAGGAAAGATTATCGATGATGCGGTAGTGATTGGAGAACAAGAAGGACGCTTGTACAAATTAAAGGGCCATCCAGAACAAGCCTTGATCCATGATTCAGTAGAGCCAAATGAACTTTGGCATAGAAGGCTTGCACATGTGCATTACAG
>LPNX010925292.1:301030-376772 GCA_001517045.1 Pseudotsuga menziesii
TTGTTATAATTCAGATGACCAAATCTTGCATGCCATAATAAACTTGATGACAAATTACCTTCTCCATGCTGAGAGAGGTAGGCATAGTTTTGAACCTTTGCAGATGAACCCTTTAGCTTCAGCAGCTTCCCATCTTCATATCCAGTCATGATGACTTGGTTGTCAGAGGACTTACTTGTTTCTACGATTCCATCAAACATGTGGATGGAATGGCCTTGCTGTCAAATCTGCACCAAGGACAGCAGGCTTCTCTGCAACTCTGGAAGATAAAGAACATTCTTCAACAAGAAATCAGGGAATCCAGGCATCTTCAGCCGAATGGTGCCCATTCCCTTTGGTTTAAGACTTGACTTATCTGCAAAGTAAACTATGCCATTTATTGTTTCATTAAGTTCTTCAAAACAGTCTTTTCTAAAATTCATGTGTGATGTTGCACCAGTATCAAGTAGACAACAATCAGTGTAAGATGAAAGTGAAGTCATTTCATTAATACCAATATTACAATGTGCAACAATACAATGAGCAGAATCTGAAGATTTACTAGCATATTGGTTCTTATTGTCATCTTTCTTCTGGTTATGTCTGTCTTTGATGGAGTCCCACGAAGCCCAACACTGATCTGCTGTGTGTCCAATCTTTCCACAACGCTTGCACTTCAAATCTGATCTTTTGTTGGAGTTGTTTCTGCCTCCTCTACCTCTGAAGTTTCTTCTTTCTCTGCCTCTCTTCTTCCTCCACCATTCTAGATAAGTGTCTTTGCCAAAGAGAGTGGCACCAACTATTGATGCCAAAGAGTGCATCTTCACTATGGAATCTACAACTTACAGAATACTTGGAAAAAGATATGGGATGCAGGTTTAGATTTCTGCTCCTTTACAACTTGCAATCTAATCCTGATATCTCTTGTGTAAACTATGTAATGGATGCTGCGATTTGAGACTATCAATATAATTTTTGCTTGGAAGAGATCATTCTTTTTCACAATAAATATTGAAGCCATGATGAGTCCTGCTATTTTATTACTGCAAGTTTGTTGAAGACCAGTGATTAAATATTCATGCCATTAAGTGGAGACCGTGAAGACTGCGTTGACAAGAAGCTGTGATATGCTCTTGATTGAAGTTGCGGGAAGCATGAAGCATGACTGTGTTGATTGAAGCTATGATATGCTATTGTAATTCCTTTGAAACACAATGACTGAAGAATGATGGTGAAATACACACCCTTTCTCAAGTGCATGGAGGTAAAATTTTGGTGTTGATATCTTTTGTGATCGTTGGATTACACAAACCCTAATTTCTACCCTAATTCCTGTGCGTGGAGTTTTCTGGGAAAGTCTGTAAATATTTTTCATATGTAGGATGGGTACTACGTATTGAAGAGGCCCGTGACTTTTGTATTGAAGAATATAAGTCTGTAGTTGCTCATATAAAAATATTTGAAGCTGCATTTTGAACCTAAGGGTCTAACCATACTCGTTGTATAAAAAGACTGTTGTGACTTCCTTGTCCACATTACTATGTATTTGATGAGCTCATCACTGCTAGTTCATGTGTTGGAGAATAAGTCTATGTCGTGCTTCTCTTTTGAAGCGAATTTCTCTATAGATTTGCTGCGAGTGTCATAAACTGCTCAGTTGAAGATTAAAGCTTTATTTTGAATATTTTTTCCATCACAAAGACTGCTATTGAAACAGGTGAAGACTGAGCCTGAGCTACGTTTTGAGTTGTTTGGACAATTGCTGTGACTGAAGTTGAAGACTGTCGGAAGAGTGTAAAATTGTTGAGAACCCACTCTGCTACAATACATTGTATTAATATATCATTGCATCTTTTCATAAGATGTTTTGAGTTGTTCATGTAATGGCACTCTAAAACAAATGATATAGAGCTATTGAATTATTTTGATAAGCTGTAAAATTATTTGTATAGGCTGCAGAATCATATTGTAATTTGTAAAGGAGCAGGAATCTAAACCTGCATCCCATATCTTTTTCCAAGTATTTTGTAAGTTGTGGATTCCATAGTGAAGATGCACTCTTTGGCATCAATAGTTGGTGCCACTCTCTCTGGAAAAGACACTTATCAGAATGGAGGTAGGTATGAGAGGTCGAGGCCACAAGGTAAAACACAGGCCATTTGAAGTGAACAGGTAACGAGGTAACACTATTCAAACAGTCACGATGTGAGTCTGTCTATTCTCAAAAGGGACAAAATGGTCATCTGCAAGGCTTCTACGCATAGAATAATTGGCAGGCTCATGAACATTAGAGCAGCCAGCACATGCACCAATTCATGCAATCTGCAGACTGAGGAAAGCCCAGGGTGCAGATAGCAGCAGAATGCAGACTGTACATGCAGGAGTTATGAATCGCTCTGATACCACTGTTAGGTAGAATAACTCCTGAATTCATATTATTTCTCCATAGAATGCCTTTATCTATACATCTAAGATGACTCTTGGGATCATAGATCTGAGAGTCTCTTCATATTCCTACTATTTACACTAACGTATAATCCCGGCGGATTATATTCCAACAAGGAAGAAGCCTAAGATTGTCGAGTACGATTTTGACACAGAAGTTGAAGAGGTCTTGCCATCAGTGAGAACTGAAATAGTATATGAAGACACTAAGGCAATCACAGGAGCAGAGCTTGAGTTCAAATGGGGCCATATCTACCCCATGCTGGTTGAAAGAAAAGTGCAAGAAGCTGGTTTGGAAGACCTAGCTTTGTACGAGAACATATTGAGTTCCGGGATAACTAAAATAGTAACTAGGTTGAAGATTTTTCCCTGTGTGGAGGTCATTTGATGGATTTTTCCCAAAATAGACATAGTAGGAATGATGATAAATGATGAGGAGGGAAACCCTGTTGCATCTTTCACACCTACATTCATTTTGGTAGAATACAATCTACCAAAAAAGGAAATAAGTGTAACAACATAGTGGGTTAGAAGTCTGAAGTTTGATTATACAGCCGCAACAAAGATGATGGTGACAGAGGGAAAGACCTTCAGACACAAACAATCAGGAGAATATGAGACTGCCCATCTTCGAACCCCTTTCAGGATAATAGAATTGATGATGAGCAATTTGTATGGTAGGGATGATGGGAAGATGTATAATTTTGGTTGGATTCCCCTCATGTACTATGTAGCCATGGAGGGAACGATTTTTAATTGGGTAGATATAGCTACTAGGAACTTGGCCAAATGTGTCAAAACAACTCAAGAAGGTTTGAAACAGAGCAACTCATAATTTTTTATGTCTTCTTTTTTGATAGATTGCATACTCTACTAGCACATGTTCGAGAAGCTTAATTATATGTGTAAAGGGGGGAAGGCACCTACATACACAGCATATCAGATTCTAGGGGCCCATAAATATCACAACCATTACCAGTTGATATGTGAGGAATTCATAAGGCCCCTGTATAAGTTGATCTTTCTATAATATTGTCCATGTTTGTGAGAGGGAGTTGTAGAATCCATCAAAGAATATGGAGATTATTTTTTTCTCTGAAGAAGGAACGTATCTAAGAATGTATGGAGGCACCAAAGCACCCTCACTGCTACCCAAGTATGCAATTGATTACATAGTACACAAGGAAGCAGTTAGACAAGTATTTTTGGATGGTTTTGGAAATCATTTGTTCGATGTAAAGAAAGCGGTGTTCCCACCAGTACCTTTTTATGTAGGGAGCTACAAATTCAACAAGATCAAGAGTGTTCCAGAGTTCGTCAAAGAATTGGAGATTTTCTATTTTGGAGAGAAAAAATTTCACCAAAATGTTTCACAAGGAAAGGTGGTAGCATACAAGGCAGCTCAAA
Organism: Pseudotsuga menziesii; assembly: GCA_001517045.1. NCBI lineage: Eukaryota > Viridiplantae > Streptophyta > Pinopsida > Pinales > Pinaceae > Pseudotsuga > Pseudotsuga menziesii. Next base: position 304,862 of record LPNX010925292.1, read on the forward strand.
AATTTAATTTCGAATATGCAAACTATGTAGATAAAGAGGAGCAAGTGTTCAGGAATGTCTATAGCATGGTAGCTTTGAGCAAGCGTTTGAAGGGAAAGACATATGTGGTCAAGGGAAGCAGCAACAGCAATCCAAAACCAAATGAAGGAGAACAAGAAGCTGCAAAGAAGACCTAATAAGAAAGTGCTCACACGCTTGCAGTAGGAGCAAAGAAATTGTTGGCAGAGGAAGCACAGAGGGATAAAGCAGAAGCTACCAAAAAAAGAATGCAGAAGTTGTTTTGGAGAAAATTGCAGAGTTAGAAAAATCCATAGCTCAAGAAGCTGCAAACCCTAAGCAAGGAATGAAAGATACAAAAGGGCCTACAGAGGAGAAAAGATAGGAAAATGAATAAGTTCTAGGTAATGGAGGTTAAGAGCAAAGCCTTGTTTGAGATAATCCAGAGAACCCTCCATCCACATCTAGCAGCATCCTTACTGGGGGTCATGTCTCCATAGTTTAAATGGGGCTAATACATTTTACCCCATCTAAAAATTATGATGTGGCATGCTTGGAAGATATTCATTTGCATTTTAAAACTAAATCCATTACGTGGAGGACAGAGAAAACATTTAGGGTAGGGACTCAACCACTAGTGACCATAGTAATAGAGAGGACAGTCATGAGTAATGTAGAAGAATACCCAAAGTGATTCGCTTCTATGGGCATTGCAAATGCCTATGTCAATGCTCACAATATCGACAAGCTTACATAAACCACTGAGCATTATAAGGGGAATATGGCCGAAATGAAGGAAGTTTTGAGAAATGAAGAAAGGGTAGGCCGAGAATCGAAAAGAAAATATGAAGCTACCTTATGAGACTTTGAGAGGCTTCAACAGGGACACCAAATTTTAGAAGAAGAGAGGGACAGTAAGAAATTATTCAATGAAGATTTAAGTAAAGAGAAAGGATATTTGGAAAACAAGGTTGCAGAATTTGAATTGTAGAAGGCTACTGCTGAGCAGAAGGTAGAACAATATGAAACCCAAGTGACAGCATTAGAGGCACATAAGATTTCATTGGAGGTGTTGTTAAAGGTGGAAAATGAGCAAAAATAGATATAGCGCCTTTGACAAAGCATGCCCTCATGCTCAAAAATCAAGTATATCAGATGCAGGTCCAGATAGCATGTGAGGTGTTGAAGGTCCGGCAAGTGGAAGCTAGGTTGGAACAACTTTCAAGCATAGTTTCTCAATTTAAAAATAAGACCCTGGGTGTCATAGAAATCCTTCAAGGGAGTTCGACTTGGTTGGAAACAACCAAGGAACCTACAACAAATGCACCGATCAAAGACTCCGAGAGAGTGAAGCTGGAATATGAGCTGATAGGATTTGGGAATAAAGTTGTTGAGGAACTGATAAAGGAATCCCATAGAACTAAAGGAGTTTGCATAGAGTTATATAGAAAGGTGCTTACAACTCACAACCACTGCCAAACATATTCCAAGAAGATGTTAGATGAATTACAAGAGCATGAAGAGCACTTGAAACAATTGCATGCTAGATGGCAGGAGGATGAGCTGGGAATTCAGCTGATCAAAAGTTTCTATGAAAGATTGCTCAAGAATGTAATTTCCCAAGCAGCAGTAAGCAACCATCTATTAGAAGATAAACTTTGATTGCTTCCATCTAGGATGGATAATATAAAAGCTCAAGTGGCCAAGCATGAGGTCACTATTAGATTTCTAGAGCCATCATAGTTTGAGACAATAATGACAGATGCCAAGACATGGAAGTAGTTTATCAATGAAGTGGCTGGGTCCACTTATAATTTTTTTCTTATTGACACATATTTTCTAATATTTATATTTTGCCTAAATTAGCGAGACCACTATGAGACAAAGTCATTTTTTGTAACTGATTTGTAAAGGGAGCCCAAAGGGCAGGAAGACCAAAAGACATTTGAAATTGTATAAGTATATGTAAAGCCGATGAAACAAAGGAATTTTTTGGGCTATCTTGTGTGAAGTTTATTGTAAGAAGAACTATTTCCTTTTATAATAAAGAAATCCATATTTTCTGTTGGAGAAGGACTTGTGAAGTTTCAAATGCATGATGTAGATTGGTTGAATGTCGAATTATTTACGTTTCAGCTTATTCTACGAACTGTGAGATCGTTCTAACTTATGAATTGCTTCCATGTTATGAATGATTTTCTGTTATTTTAATGAAACTTATGCAGTATATTGTGTAATGAATGTTTTAACCAACAACGAGCTATCTCTATGTTTATATTTCTACACGTATACATGTATTCTGAATTATGGACAGTATCTGTAATATTCTTTATGCATGTTTTACAGTACATTACTCACCACTAAATATACTCCTGCTCCCTATGGATAGGTTAGATAGAATTAGTTAGCTTAGCATAGTTGTTATTTGTTTGTGATTTATAAGCAAAGGGAAAATAAGACAAGAGGTAAGAACCTGCGCCTCACATTGTGAATTCTTTGTTGTCTCTATCGATTGCATTTAAATTAGGAATTTTGATATCATAAATAAAATAAAACCTAAAAGATACACTTAAAAGATGGACTGGGCCGCAACCGGTAAAATCAAGCTTAAGTTGTTACTTGGCCTACGGTTGTCGGACTGTAAATTGGACAGATTCCCCATATCAAACAATAACAAGCTAATTGGGAATGTTTATTGGGGAGAATCCCTACTGTTGTTACCTAGGATTTTCTAGGCCTCAACAATTTTTGGCGCTAGAAGGAGGGCCTCTAGTGCATGGTTGGACGAGGAAATTCATTTTCTCGAGAACACTCCACTGGTCACAGTTTTGAAACGAGTTTCCCTAAGAGACCCAATCCTGAAGAAAAAGTTACAGAGTATTTCTATTCCATTGATAACAAGGTGGTTGATTATTTAAGGAGAATCACAAGGGCGTATGTAAAGAATATTGGGGTATTTCCCATTATTCATGCCTTTCCTAGAAGAGAATTTTGTAACAAATACCGTCCTTACCAGGAGGATTTAGTGATAGTGAAAGAATTTGAAGAGTTGGTATAAACAACCCTACAAGAGATTGTACAACCTCTAAATCAGTTAGGACCAGAGTCCTCTCACTACTCACCTTTTCGAACCCCTGTCCAATCTCCACCTCAATCTCCACCTATAATCATGGCAAATGTGAATGCCAATCAGCCTCCTCCATGACCTGCTTGGAGGGATATATCCCCTCTAAACCTTACCCCTTCGTTACATTCCATGCCTCACAATTTTGATAAGTCATTTACCAAGTTTGAACTGAATGAAGCAATTTCTGTGGATGATCATTTGCAAAGTTTTTACCTAGCTTTAGAAGGTTTACAAGCAGCAGAGCATGAATACATAGTCTATAGATTGTTCCCACATACTCTCAAGGGTAAAGTAGCCTCGTGGTATTTTTCCCTGCAGGAAAACTCCATCCCAAACTGGAACACCTTTGAGAGATTGTTTAGAAACAAATATGGAACCCCAAGAACTACTGCTTCTTTAATGAAAGAGTTGCTTTCCCTCAAAAAGGAAAAGAAAGAGAGGGTGCATAATTTCAATCAGAGGTTTGTTTCCCATCTGAATAATTTCGATGCAACTATAAAACCTATTGAAAACACCTTAATTGAGTATTACACTTCAGATCTTGGTCCTGAGATAGCTATGTTTGTCAAAAGATCAATTAATCCCGCCTTAGTGGAAACATATGAGGAAGCTGAGAAAGTGGAAGACGAAATGGAAAGTATAGACAAATATCCTGCACCATCAGAGGAAAAAACTTTTGGAAATAGAAAACCTTTGTTGTTAACTAAGCCTAAAGATGAGCGGTCACAGGAATTAGATAGTGTGGTAAAAATGGTGCATAAACTTTCAAATAGAATAATTGACTTGGAAAAGGAGAAGGAGGCCCATAAGTAATTCAAACCTTATTACAAAAAGAGAGATGGCATTGGTCCATCCAAACCTCCCTCTCATAGTCCCTCTGCTATGAGCTTAACTGAAGTGGGAATGGAAAATTTCTGTACATTCCACTAGCATCCTCACTCTGAAAGAAACTGCCCGCAGTGGATAAATTCTATGACTTTAGTGATGAATCAGTTACTAGATTCCAAGTTGGCAGAAATTGTGGATGAAGGAGAGAAGTTTCGTGAACCAACAAAGACACAAGAAGAAGATACTATGGTTTTATGGGATTGTGTATCCATGTTTAGTATAGAGGATGAAGGACTCATTGAGGAAGAAAAAATATTAGAAACGAATGTTACAACAAGGAGTAAGGGCCCATTGAAAAAGGATAACGCGATAATGCCTAAAATAAAGAAACTTCAGGAGAACGTGAAAAAGATCAAAAATAATACCCATACCATTAATATACCAGGTCTTTTCATCACGAGTCATAATCCCAAGGTAGTCAGTATGCCTGTGAATTCTGCAGAAAATAAAGTTGAAATTGTCAAGAAAAATTCCACCGAGCATGAAATGGAATACAACATAATAGAAGATATTAAAAAGACTAAGGCAAACATCTCTTTGTTTGAAATGTGTAACTTACCCCAACAAAAGTAAAAGTTGTTGAAAGCACTTGAGACACCTATAACGAAACCCCATAACAATAACCAGTCTGAGGAAGATATTGGTGAAGAAAGTATAGGGGGGAAGTCTAAATATAGAACACCAATGTTCCTACTTACTTTTGAAATTTTCAATTTCAATGTACATAACTGTTTGGTAGACTCTGGAGCATCAGTGAATGTCATGCCACTTTTAGTCTGCGAGTAGATAAATGGTCAACCCAATCCAACTACAGGTCAATTTTTCCAATTAGATAGGACTGCATTTAAAGTGGTAGGAGAAATGGAGGATGTCCTGATACGTTTGTCAGCAGATGAGAGGGTCTGCCAGTATATAGACATTGTGGTAGCAGACATCCCGGACGCATATGGGCTAGTTTTGAGTCATCACTGGTCAGAAAAATTAGATGGTTATTTTGCCTCTAACTGGTCACATTTTTGGTTTCCCTACAAAGGTTTCCAGAATCAGATAAAGGTGTTGAGGGAACCTCAAATGAAACACAACATAACACAGTTGGAAGGGAAGAATGAACCAGTTAACTCTATTTTGCGGAACTATTTCCTTGAGCTTGAACTGGTAAATTATCAAGCTGAAGAAGCCAGTGACACATCAGATACCCAGCTCGATCTCCTTCATTTTTCATAGGCTGATAAGATTGATTGTAATATAGTAGAGTTAGTCTCAGATGTAGATAGTAGTTTAATTTCAGTAGGGCTAGAGAAAAAAAATTGGATTCTTTATTTTGATGGTTCCAAAAACCTGGAAGGATTAGGAACTAGCTTTGTCCTGGTGGACCCCAAAAAAAAAAAAATTCCTTTCTGTAGATTAGAATTTGAGTGCACTAATAATACAGTCAAGTACGAAGCATTAGTCCAGGGACTAAAAAATTTAATGGAATTTAAGGTAAAAAATCTAGAAGTGTATGGAGATTCTGAAATCATTGTTAAACAAGTCCGAAATACAATTCATTGCATATGACCACATCTAAAGGCTTATGAAAATGAAGTATGGGATTTACTAACAAACTTTGATGCATTCAATATTACTTCAATTCCTAGGTTAAAGAATGCGGCAGCTGACCTGTTAGCTACTTCAGCTGCAAGGCTGGTACCCACGAATAACAGATGTTCAATGAATTTCTTTCCAGGCCTTTCGTTCCAGACAATATCACCAATCTGAGGGTGTTTGATGATGATCAAAAAATCTTGGAATGTCTAACAAATGATGAAACTTTCAAAGGAGCCATAATAGATGATGAAGAACATCAAGCAAACATCCAAAATGGAAATTTCATTCCTAAAGGGGTCAGAACGTTGGAACAAATGTTCGTTCTAGACAACAAGTTTAGAATACTTGCAAATGTTAAGACACACAGTTCGTCTTTGCAATTCAAGCTGATAAATCTAGGGTCAGAGGCTAATCCCAAATATGTGAACCAGGGGAAGTGTTGTTCACCCGGGGAAAGGAGCAAATTCATCAGCTTGTTCAGACAATACAAAGATGTCTTTGCTTGGATGTATGAATACCTCAAAACCTATGACACCAACATTATACAACATGTTGTTCCAATCAAAGTGGGAGTCAAGCCTTTCTAGCAGCACCCCAAACTAGAACCTCTAATTCAAAGAGAGGTGAAGAAGCTTCTTGACGCTAAGATCATATTCAGGGTTAGACATTCAGAATGGGTTTCAAATTTTGTTCCAGTACGAAAGAAGTCTGGAGAGATTAGACTCTGTGTTGATTTTAGAAACTTTAACCATGCACCTGATAAAGACAATTACCATGGAGCAGATATTACAGATGGTCTCAGGCTCTGAGTTGTTTTCTCTGTTAGACAGATTCTTAAGGTACAACCAAGTGTTAGTAGTGGAAGAAGATAGACTAAAGACAACTTTCAGAACCAAGTGGGGGACTTTTGCATACAGAATAATTCCCTTTGGACTCATTAACGCTGGAGCAACTTTCCAAAGGGCTATGGATTTATTTTTTGCGGTCTGATTGGCCAAAGTGTAGTGGTGTACTTGGATGATGTCATGATATTTTCCAAGAAAAGAGAAGAATATGTGTTTCATTTAAAATAGATTTTCGAATGCTGTCAAAAGTATGGCATTTCTTTAAATCCAAAGAAATGTGTGTTTGTTGTTACAGAAGGAAAGTTATTGGGTCACATAATTTCAAAGAAAGGGATCTCAATAGACCCAGAGAGGATTAAAGCAATAGGACAGATCTCTTTACCCCATAATAAAAAGGGCATGCAGTCTTTTATGGGGACAATAAATTTTGTGTGAAGGTTTGATCCAGATTTTGCTTAGATAGTCAAACCTTTGCGACAAATGGTCAAACAAAGTGTCCAATTCAAGTGGACTGATTCACAGAAGGGTGCATTTAATAAGATAAAAACATCAATAGATCATGCACCATCTCTTAAAATTCCCAACTTTGAAAAAGACTTCATCTTGTACACTTTTTCTTCAAATGATTCATTAACAGCAGTGCTTACGCCGAAAGAAGAAGGGGGAGATGAGTACCCCCTATCATTTATGAGAACTAGCCTACAGGGGGCTGAATTGAATTACCCTACAGTTGATAAGCAAGCTTATGTAGTTTTTAAGGTAGTGCAGCAATTCATACCATATATATTGAAGAACCATACCAAAGTGATAGTTCCACACCCGGCAGTCCAATCTATTTTCGTACAAAAAGAGTTATGAGAAAGAAGAGGTAGTCGAGTAACAGCCTTACAAGAATATGACTTAGAATTCAAACCAGTGACCATAGTCAAAGGGCAAGGGCTCTACAAATTGATGACTGAGAGTTAGGACAATGAAGATAATGATTGGATGAATGAAGTTGAGTTACACATGGTTGATGTATGTCCTCTATTTACAGCTCCAGAATCCTAGTACAGAGACCCAGTTCATTGTCTTCAACAAGGATACTTGCCTGAACATTGGAATTCCAAGCAGAGGAGAGCGTTATGCTTAAAGTCAGCCTCATATCAGATCATTGATGGAGTTCTGTTTAGAAAAAACTATGATGGAGTTTTTCTTAGATGCTTGGAACACGAGGATGCAGCTAAGGTTGTTATAGAGCTACATGATGGCCTTGTTGGACGTCATTTCTCAAGAGATACTACAGCACATAAGATTTTGAGAGCTAGGTATTACTGGTCGACTCTGTTTGGGGATGCTCATACTTATGTTAGAAGATGTGATACTTATCAAAGAAGCGACGAAATACAAGAAAAGGCAGCAGGACCATTAAAGCCAGTTATTATTTCTGAACCATTCGAGCAGTGGGGGATTGATATTATTGGAGATATCAATCCAAATTCTTCATTGCAGCACAAGTACATCCTGACAGCAACAGACTACTTCACCAGATGGGTAGCGGCCATCCCATTGAGAAAATGGAACGAAGATGTAGTTATGGACTTCTTGCAAGATCATATTATGACCAGGTTTGGGGTTCCAATTTCCCTGGTTTTTTATAATGCTTCATATTTTTCATCTTTTAGAATGACTGCATTTGCAAATGACAAAGGGATTAAGTTACATTATTCTGCTAACTACTATCCACAAGGTAATGGTTTAGCAGAATCTACAAATAAAAATCTCATTAGTATTTTGAAGAAAAAAGTCATAGAAAATCAAAGGAGTTGGCACATAGCTCTTCCTAATGCACTCTGGGTTGATCAAGTCACACCCAAGAACTCCTTAGGTGTGTCACCCTATACTCTAGTCTATGGGAAAGAAGCCATCCTATCTCCCAATATCTTGTTTCCTTCCTCTCGACTAGCTCAATCCTCTAGAGGAACTGACAATTAGGTTCTGCAAATCCGAATCAATACTCTGCTAAAGTTGGAAGTGTCTAGATCCAAGTCGAAAGAGAGGTTTAAGAACCAACATGAAATAGTGAATAGATGGTTAGATAAGAACAAATCCGGAAAGAAGGAATTTGAAGTAGGTGATTTGGTTCTTAAGTGGGATCACCTGCATGATGAAAAAGGGAAACACATTAAATTTCAGCAGTTATGGATAGGCCCTTTTCAGATTGTAGAGAAGTTAGGCCCCTCAACCTATAAATTACAATATTTACAGGGGCGGGAAGATAACTTGTCAGTATGGTTTAGTTCTCAAACTGTATTTTTCTTAATGTTGTTTGGTTTTTCTTTGTACATAAATAAACCTTTTGATTTGTTTCAGTTTTGCTTACCTTTTATTAGTTATTCTTTATTTACACTTTGATTTATTAGAGTCTGATTTCTTGCATTTTTGTTTGCTTTACTTTATGTTTTCAATAAACTAGCACAACCTTTTGCGTTGGAGTTCATTAAAGTTCTGGATAGACTGAAAATATTTTGACTGAAGGACTGCTTGATATTTGCACATATATCATGATTATAGATCCTTTAATATTGGTAGACTATCTCAATAGATTTTGAACACATTGAAGTCATGTTTAATCCCTGTAAAATAACTAAGGTCAAAAAAGTCCAGAATACTATTTTGAGGCTCCATTCACTTCACACTAAAGTTTTTCCTAGGACGCTAACAGCAAAAGACCCATGGAAAGGAAGCAGGGTGAACAGTTGTATGGTATTTAAAATAATCCCATGCCATAAATGAAAGCCAAAAGGCCAAAATATTCAAATCTCCCAGAAAGAAAGCATACATCAAAAGGCATATTGAATCAAATCAGTTGGATAATAGTGCTCAAAGGTTCTTCTCCGTCAGTGAGCTGAAAGCAAAATATATCTCTCAAAAAAAGAACATTATGGATGGAAGAACCTAAATCAAATTTCAAATGGAGAAAGCAATCCGAGAAGACTCAAAAGGAAAAAAGTTCAAAAGCATCAAAAGAATGCAAAAGAGGCATGGGAATGAGGAACAAACAAATATATATGTTCACACCCTGTCACAATCCTGTGGTGTCTAAGTTGGAAGTAGTCTGAACGTAGAAGTAAAATCAACCTCATATCTTGACCTCAAAAGAGTTATCGAGACTTTGAAATCTTGGTTCCCCTATCCTATTGGACCATAATCAATGTTAAAGTTTATAAATCTTGCATTCTAGAAAAATCTAGGCATCTTAAAGAAATCTGGTAAACTTTGTTTTGACAGGATACTTTAGAGCAGCTCTGGTTTTTAAAAGTTAGTTTTCCAGAGATCTATGTTCACCAACAATTCGAAAATGTTGCTGCTGTAACAACTCCCCAAAAAACTTTTAGATTTTTTTAGACCCCCCTTTTAAATTCTTAGTTTGACTTTATGCGTTTTTTGATGATTGAAACCCAACAAGTTTGGTTTGTTTATCACGTCGAAAGTCTCAAGACCTTTGAGTTTTTATCAAGCCATAAGTTGTGTTTGGATCCACCGCAGCGGGTGGGTTTCCCATTTATGAGTTGCTGCGGCAGGTGTTCTTCGTCTACAAGCCGCTATGGCGGACAGCTTTGTTTTTTCCAGCCGCTATGGCAAGGAGACTCTTTTGTTTCGAGATGGAATGGCAGATGACTTTTGATTTATATATAAGAAAACTTATGGTTATGATGCCCGCTACGGCGGAAGAGTTTTCTCAATTCACATCCGCTACGGTTGATGACTGCTTGACTTATGTTTGATTTGATGCCTGGGAGCCGTGGCGGAGGATGAATTCTTATATTAGTTTTCCACTATGGTGGATAGCTTCCGAAATTTGAGCCGCATTAATGGGAGAAGTTTCAAGTTGAGTGTCAGATAGACTTTTGGTTTGTGTTAAGCCCTTGTGAATGTATTTTGACGTTGGTCTATCGTGATGGCAGAGTATTCTTTTTCCTCGAGCTGCTACGGAGGAATTTTTCTCAGGTTCAAAGCAGATACAGCGGCTAGCATCCTGCCTTATAAGTTGGTGCGTTTTAAAGTTAAAAAAAAATTATCATTGTTGTTTAACGGAGAAAGGTAAGAAACTACTGATTGTTTCTATTTGGGCTTCATGTATGGTGAGTGGTGATACAATATGGAGCTTGTGTGGCATAGTGTTTCCAAGTGTCTCTGACTGCGCGTAGCCTCCGGCCTGCCAGGTAGGTTTTCTTTTTTCTTTTCTTTCAATTGGTTGGTGATTGGAAGAAGAAGGTGTCCATTGTCGATACGTTGAGCAGAGGTAGTTATTTTTTGTCATGGATTAGTTAAAAAGGAGGTCTTTTCCCGTATAATGTTTAGGTTTCACCGTTTTCGACATTTTTAGGTTTTCCCCAGTCACCTACCCACTCACAGATCCTTAATCAGTTAGGTGAATTATGGATATTTAGGGTGCTTTCTGCCGACTAAAGGCCAGTTTGTGCTTCACCTGTGGACATTACTGAAGGCCATCATTCCTATGCATTATGTTAGGTTTATTTTTTGATTCTTTGAGTCTTCCCTTGCCACACCAGTCCCTTTCGGGCATTTTTCTTCCCTCACCCTGTTGAATCATTTTGCTTCTCCAGAGGCCCAAGTTCTTGCTGGCGTGGAGCAGTCCCGGTGCATGCCTACAGGCATTAGCACGAGCCATAATTTCATTATCTCGGGGAGACCCAGGAGGTTTCAATTTTTTATCCTTCGGTCGTGGGAGGTTGAGCCTGGAGATTCGAACTTGGAGCATAGAGCTCAGTTTGGTCGGAGCGTTATTTCGAATCACAAACCCTGTAGGATCTGAACATCCTTTCGTTAGCGTGATTTTTTCTAAAAAATGTAGAAACCAGGATTGTTTTTCAACCAGAAGCTTTATTGCCGAATATTTGACCTTTTGATCGCAATGTGTTGTTCCTGCCTTGATGGAAGAAAATAGCAGAGTAAGAAGAAATGATGTTTTGAAATTATTTTCTTAGTACCTATTATTACTTTTGTTTCTTATTTGAATGTGTTAGTTTTTGTAAATTGAACACTTAGACATGTTTTGTATTTTCACAGGTACCACTCACTGCATAAATCATGAAGAAGAAGGGGGGGAAGAAGCCTAAGATTGTCGAGTACAATTCTGACAGAGAAGTTGTAGAGGTCTCACCAACAGTGAGAACTGAAATAGTATATGAAGACACTAAGGCAATCACAGTGTTGAAATATTGTAACTTCGAAGAATATTCTATATGTATCTTTTGTGGTCCCCGATGGTCCTACAAGGAGAACCACTTGTATTATCTTGTACCCCGATGCTTCTAATCGGAAGAACTAATAAGAGTCATGAGGTTGTCCCCTCTAATTGTAAAGGTGGTTCATTAGCACCCCAGTGTGGTTACTTGAGCCTACATGTGTAACTCGAGCCTACATGATTAACTCGAGCCTACATGTCGGATGAGTTAATTGAAGTGAACGGATGAATATAAATACAGGTGTAGCTCTCCTCATTTGAGCACACACTCTCACTTGTGTGGCGCATTAGTGGAGAAGAGAAGTAGTTGGAGAAGGAGGAGGATCAGGCTTTGATCTCCTTGCTGGTTTTATCTTTTATCTTTTTGGGACATCTATATTGAGGAAGATTTTGCTGGGTTTTTCCCTTTAGGATTTTCCCAGGATAAATCTTTGTGTTCCTTTTGTATGGTTGTGCTTGTCTATCTTTCAGTGATCCTGTTTATATGCTTTTGTTATAAAAATGAAATGAAATACTGATGTCTTAGCTAAGCATATGAAAATTTAACACACTGGAGTAGAGCTTGAGTTCAAATGGGGCCATATCTACCCCATGTTGGTTAAAAGAAAAGTGCCAAAAGCTGGTTTGGAAGATGTAGCTTTATACAAGAACATATTGAGGTCCAGGATAACTAAAATAGCAACTAGGCCAGAGATGTTTCCCTCTGCGGAGGTCATTGGATGGATGTTGCCCAAAATAGACAAAGTAGGAATGATGATAAATGATGAGGAGAGAAATCATGTTGCATCTTCCGCACCTGCATTCATTTCTGCAAAATACAATCTACTAGAAAAGGAAATAAGTGTAACAACAAAGTGGTTTAGAAGTATGAAGTTTGATTATACAGCCACAGCAAAGATGATGGTGGCTGAGGGAAATACCTTCAGACACAAATAGTCAGCAGAATATGAGACTGCGCATCTTCAAACCCCTTTCAGGATAATAGCATTGATGATGAGCAAGCTATATGGTAGGGCTGATGGGAAGATGTATAATTTTGGTTGGATTCCCCTCATGTACTATGTATCCATGGAGGGAACGATTTTTAATTGGGCAGATATAGCTACCAGGAAATTGGCCAAATGTGTCAAAACAGCTTAGGAAGGTTTGAAACAGAACAAATCAAAATTTTTTATGTCTTCTTTTTTGATAGATTGCATACTCTACCAGCATAGGTTTGAGAAGATTAACTGTGTGTGGAAAGGGGGGAAGGCCCCTATATACATAGCATATCAGATTCTAGGGGGTCCTAAATATCACAACCATTACCAGTTGATATGTGATGAATTCATAAGGCCCCTATATAAGTTGATATTTCTAGAAGATTGTCCATGTTTGTCAGAGGGAGCTGTAGAATCCATAAAAGAGTATGGAGATTATTTTTTTCTCTGAAGAAGGCATGTATCTAAGAATGTATGGAGGCACGAAAGCACCCTCACTTCTACCCAAGTATGCAACTGATTACATAGTACACAAGGAAGCAGTTAGGCAAGTATTTTTGGATGGTTTTGGAAATCATTTGTTTGATGTAAAGAAACCGATGTTCCCACCAGTACCTTTCTATGTAGGGAGCTACAAGTTCAACAAGGTCAAGAATGCTCCAGAGTTCATCAAAGAATTGGAGATTTTCCATTTTGGAGAGAAAAAATTTCACCGAAATGATTCACAAGGAAAGGTGGCAGCATACAAGGCATCTCACAAAGTGAATTTTTAATATGCAGAGTATATAAATAAAGAGTAGCAAGTGTTCAAGAATGTCTACAACATGGCAACTTTGAGCAAGCATTTGAAGGGAAAGACATCTGGGGTCAAGGGAAGAAGCAGCAGAAATCCAAAACCAAATGAAGGAGAAGAAGAAGCTGCAAAGAAGACCCAAGAAGAAAGTGCTCGCAGGCTTGCAGCAGGAGCAAAGAAATTGTTGGCAGAGGAAGCACAGAGGGATAAAGTAGAAGTTGCCAAACAAAAGAATGCAGAAGCGGTTTTGGAGAAAATTGCAAAGCTAGAAAAATCCATAGCTCAAGAAGCTGCAAACCCTAAGCAAGGAATGCAATATACAACAGGGCCTATAGAGGAGAAAATACATGAAAATGGAGAAGTTATAGGTGGTGGAGGTCAAGAGAAAATCCCTGTTCGGGATAATCTAGAGAACCATCCATCCACAACTAGCAGCATCCTTACCGGGGGTCATGTCCTCATAGTTAAAATGGGGCTAATACCTTTTACCCCATCTAAATAATATGATGTGGCATGCTTGGAAGATATTCATTTTGATACTAAAATGAAATCCATTACATGGAGGACAGAGAAAAAATTGAGGGTAGGGACTCAGCCACAAGTGACCACAGTAACAGAGAGGATGGTCATGAGTAATGTAGAAGAACACTCTAAGCGATTGGCTTATATGAGAACTGCAAATGTCTATGCCAATGCTCACAATATCAACAAGCTTATAGAAACCATTGAGCAGTATAAGGGGAACATTGTCAAAATGAAGGAAGTTTTGAGAAAGGAAGAAAGGGTAGGTTGAGAATCAAAAGAAAATATGAAGCTACATTATCAGACTTTGAGAGGCTTCAACAAGGACACCAAATTTTAGAAGAAGAGCAGGACAGTTTGAAATTATTCAATGAAGATTTAAGTAAAGAGAAAGGAGATTTGCTAAACAAGGTTGTAGAATTGGAATTGCAGAAGGCTACTGCTAAGCAGAAGGCAGAACAGTATTAAACCCAGGTGGCAGAATTACATGCATAGAATAGTTCATTGAAGGTGTTGCTAAAGGTAGAAAATGAGCAAAGAACAGATATAGCACCTTTCACAAAGCATGCCCTCATGCTCATAAATAAAATATATCATATGCAGGTCCAGATAGCAGGTGAGCTGTTGAAGGTCTAGCAAGTGGAAGCTAGGTTGGAAGAAATTTCAGGCATAGCTTCTCAATTTAAAGATAAGACCTAGGGTTTCATGGAAATCCTTCAAGGGAGTTTGACTTGGTTGGAAACAACTATGGAACCTCCAGAAAATGCACTGATCAAAGACTCTAAGAGAGTGAAGCTGGAATATGAGCTGATAGGATTGGGGAATAAAGCTGATGAGAAACTGATAAAGGCATCCCATAGAACTAAAGGCGTTTGCACAGAGTTCTATACAAAGGTGCTTACAACTCACAACCGTTGCTTAACATATTCCAAGAAGAAGTTAGATGAATTACCAGAGCATGAAGAGCACTTGAAACAATTGCATGCTAGATGGCAGGAGGATGAGCTAGGCATTCAGCTAATCAAAATTCTAGATGAAAGAGTGCTCAAGAATGTAATTTCCCAAGTAGCAGTAAGCAGCCATCTATTAGAATATCAACTTCGATTACTTCCGATCAGGATGCCTACTATAAAATCTCAAGTGGCCAAGCATGAGGTCACTGTTAGATTTCTAGAGCCATCATAGTTTGAGACAATAGTGACAGATGCCAAGACATGGAAGTAGTTTATCAATGAGGTGGTCAGGTCCACTTAGAATGTTTGTCTTATTGACACATATTTTGTAATATTTATATTTTTCCTAAATTAGCGAGCTCACTATGAGACAAAGTTATTTTTTGTAACCGATTTGTAAAGGGATCCCAAAGGGTAGGAAGACCAAAAGACATTTGAAATTGTATAAGTATATGTAAATCTGATGAAATAAAGGACTTTTCTGGGCTATCTTGTGTGAATTTTATTGTAAGAAGAACTATTTACTTTTATAATAAAGAAAGCCATATTTTCTGTTGGAGAAGGAGCTGTGAAGTTTCAAATGCATGTTGAAGATTAGTTGAATGTCGAATTATTTATGTTTCAGCTTATTCTAGGAACTGTGAGATCGCTCTGACTTATAAATTACTTCCATGTTATGAATGGTTTTCTGTTATATTTATGAAACTTATGCAGTATATTGAGTAATGAATGTTTTAGCCAACAACGAGCTATCTCTATGTTTTTATTTCTACACCTATTCATGTATTATGAATTAAGGACAGCTATCTGTAATATTCTTTATGCATGTTTTACAGTACATTACCCACCACTAAATATAATCTTTCTCCCTAGGGATAGGTTAGATAGAATTAGTTAGCTTAGAAAAGTTTTTATTTGTTTGTGATTTAGAAGCAAAGGGGAAATAAGACAAGAGGTAAGAACCTGCACATCACATTGTGAATTCTTTGTTGTCTCTATCGATTTCATTTAAATTAGGCATTTGCATATCATAAATAAAATAAAACATAAAATACACTTAAACGGTGGACGTGGCCGCAACCAGTAAAAGCAAGCTTAAACCGTTACTGATCCGGATTTATGCAGGAACGCAATAGAATACACAAATAAACATAGAAACAAATATGCAGTGGAAATAACACTTCATTTCATTCATCAATAACTGAAACTGGTTTACATACAAAATGGAAATAAACTAGCTAGAGTGCTAGTAGCTATCTCTGAGAAGAGATGTGGCAGCTACATGCCTCTGAAATCCATGTTACAATGAGGCTCAAAGGCCTATATATTATTGAGAAACAATGGAAACCATACACATCCAAAAACCTAACTCTAGGAGGTGAAACACCTTAATGTGGGCCCCGTTGGGTAACTTGGTACATCAATTTCTCGGGGTCGTAACTTTAGCATACTACCTCCGTTTGACGCGCACGATACATCGTTAGAAAGATATTTTTAAGGACTACATCCATAAATGGAAAATATCAAGTCCAAAATGGACTCATATTTGTCAGACAATTCGATGCCAAAAAAGCGTCGTTTAGGGCCTCAAAACAGCTCCGGAAGTTTAGGATCCGAAAACTGCCAAAAATAGTAAATTCTGCTACAATTAAGGAAATTGGAAAACTAAAAGAAACAATGGTGGGGGTCCAAGAGAAATAGATGGGTGGAAACCAATAGCCTCCTGGATCATTTCTCCCCCCTTAGGAAGCAATGGTCCCCATTGCGTTGAGTTCCTCCATGAGATGAGGAAACTTCTGTTGAACTTGGTCCCTGGTGAGCAACTTTCCCTGGTGAAGAAGTTGGCCTGCTTTGACAACTCGATATAGCCGGATCTTCTACGGGCGGGTGTTTTTGACCTATGTGTCCATAATCCGATCAGTTGTGGCTTGTTCCATGCAGTTGAGGTTTAACTCTGTTGGTGTGAGTTGTTCTACCATGTCTAATGTGTCCAGTAGAGGTGGAAAGTAGGGCCGAAGGCGGTCCACATTGAACAATGGGTGTAGTCCAAGGAATGGTGGAATACTGAGCTCGAAGGCATTGTCCTCAACAGCCTTGGTGATGGTGTATGGCCCATATCGGAGTGGACAAAGCTTGCGGTGGGGTCCAGCGAGGCACTCCTTCTGCAGATGTAGCCACACTTTGTCACCCACCTAGAAGTTGTGTTGCACCCGATACTGATCATGTCGCTGCTTGTAATTAGCATTAGATCTATCCAATATGTCATGAACCTATTGTAAAATGTGTTGAATGCGCTCAATGAATCTGTTTGCCTTGGAAAATTCAGACTGGATATGAGCTGAATCAGCCTGAGTAGCTGCAAATGGCATGGCTACATCAATGGGACATAGTGGCTGGAATCCCAAGCCCACCTGAAAGGGGCTATGGTTGGTTGAGTTGTGGAGGGCCCAGTTATAGCTGTGTTGTACATAGGGGAGGCTCTCATCCCATGTGCATGGATGCTTTGAGTTGTACATGCACAAAATGTGTACGATAATCCTGTTGACGACCTCTGTCTGGCCATCAGTCTGGGGATGCAAAGCTGTGGACTTTGTGAGCTTGGTGTCTAGCATTGACCATAGGCTAGACCAAAATGTACTAAGGAACCTGCTATCTCGGTCTGAGATTATAGACTGTGGGATCCCAAAGTGTACCCACACTCGTTCAAAGAAGAGTTTAGTAATGGATTCTGCTGTGATATTCTTCTTGCAGGCCGCCATTATGGCCATCTTTGAGAATCTGTCAATGACCACAAACACACAGTCGTTGCCATGCTTAGTAGAAGGAATCCTAACATGTAATCCATGGAGATGGATTCCCAAGGTCGATTAGGGGTAGGCAACGGAGTATAGAGGCCTTGCTTCTTGATGGATGGTTTGGCAATGGCACAGGCAGTTCAGGATCGGATGTACTTCCCAACGTCTTGTCTAAGGTTCGGCCAATAGAAATACTTCTTCAGTACTGCCACTATTTTCTCGACCCTAAAATTCCCAGCAACCTGACTGTAGTGTGCTTCCCATATAATCTTGGCATGCTTGCTTGAAGGAACACAAAGGTGTCCCATGTGACATAGTAGTACATCTTGGAGGTGAAATTTTGGAACTGGGTTTCCCTCCAGGAGCGTCTGGTATGTGTGGCTAAATTCTGGATCACTCCTATAGAGAAGCAGCCAATCAAAAGTCTTGTGCCCACAAGAGTTGAGCATAGTCATTATCGCCACGATCGGTGGTAGGCTGAGGCAGTCTGCAACATTATTGGTGCTTCCCTTCTTGTACTTGATGTTCAAATCAAACTGTTGTAGATATGTGGACCACTTCTGATGGTGATCATTCTGTAACTTCCCTTGTGTCTACATGAACTGCAGGGGTCGGTGGTATGTGTGGATGATCGTTTCCTTCCCCAAAATGTAATGCTTCCATTGTTGGCAAGCCTGTACAATGGAATACATTTATTTGTCATAAGTGGGATATTTGTGGACTGTGTCGGACAATGTCTCGCTGTGATATGCCACTGGATGCCCTTGTTGAGTAAGGACTACCCTAATAGCATAGTCAAAAGCATCTATCTCGATCTCAAATGGTTGTTGCAAGTCTAGTAATGTGAGCAATGGGGCACAGCAGAGGTGATGTTTCAATTCTACAAATGCCTTCTACTGAGTTTTCGACCAAAAGAATTTTTCTTTTGCTCCTCCCTTGGTGACTTGACTCAAGGGCCAAGTGATATGAGAGAATCCCAACACGAACCTGCGGTAGAAATTAGCAAGGCCCAGAAAGCTGTGAAGCTCAGTTTGAGTAGTTGGGGCTAGCCAATCCCGAATGAATTGGATCTTGGTTGGATCCACATGTACCCCACACTCATCAATAATGTATCCCAGATACTGAACCTGGTTCATGCCAAAAGTGCACTTGTCCAAATTGGCACACAACTTGTGCTGTCGCAATGTTTGGAGGACCTGTCGGATGTGGTGGAGGTGCTCTTCCCAAGTCTGGCTAAAGATCAGGATGTCATCCAAGTGCACTACTACAAATGAGTTGGTGAATGGCCGCAAGATGTCATCCATCAGTCTCATGAAGGTTGCAGGAGCATTCGTCAGCCCAAAAGGCATGACCAACCATTCGAAAAGGCCCTCCTTGGATTTGAAGGCAGTCTTCCATACTCGGTCGGTTCGATCGGTACCTGGTGATACCAAGAATTTAAGTCAATATTGCTTAAATATTTCGCCCCTTTAAGCTGGTCCAGGAGGTCATCGATTCGTGGGATCGGGTACCTATTCCAGACAGTGATCTTGTTCAATGCCCGATAGTCAATACAAAGTCTCCAAGTCCCATCCTTCTTTTGTACCAACACGATCGGGATCCCACATGGCGATGAAATTGGATGGATGTGACCCTTCTATAGCAGCTCCTGAATTTGCCTCTTGATTTCATCATTCTCTAGAACAGAGCGTCGATATATTGGTCCATTGGGTAGCGGTGCACCTGGGGTTAGATCGATGGGGTGCTTGACCTGACAGTGGAGAGGCACCCCAGTGGGTAAGGTGAATATGTCCCGGTACTCCTCCATGACCTTGTCAATTTGTTGTTGTCATGCGTAGGGGCCTTGTCTGGAGGTTGTGGCCACGATATTCTTCTTTCCCTGAGGGCAGATCATCAAGAAAACAAACTTCTCGATTTTGGAAATGATCTTAGTGCATTGTTTTGCAGTAACCAAAGAGATAGCAACAGGGGGTGGTACCTCTGGTATCCTGTACAAATTTATTCCCAATGTAATGATAACAGCGCGAGGCTGGGACTTATACACAACATGTCGCTTCCATAAGTATGGTTGACCTAATAATACATCACAAACATCAAGAGGAGTAATATCACATAATACCTCATCGATGAAGGGCTTGATGCTATAGGGAAGGCGGCACTGTTGGCTGACGCGAAGATCTCATCCTTGGTGAAGCCACCCGATGGTGTACGGCTGCGGGTGTGCTGTGGTGGGAAAACCCAACTGCTTCATGACCTCTACTAAAATCAAGTTCTTTTGGATCCCACTGTCGACAATGAACTATAGTGGGGAACCCTTTGCCCACATCTAGGAGTGGAAAAGATGCTCCTCCTCCTCTGAATCTTCTAGTTCTTCCTTTTGGATCTTCGTGGTGGCAACGGTGGCGTTGGGATCTGCATCAATAATCGTATTCCCTCTGTCATTCCCTTTCTCAGGTTTTGATTCAGTGTCGAAGTATGCATCTGGTTTAGAAGCCTTTATCTCAGCCACCAGTGACTTCTTAACTCGACACTCACTTGTGTTGTGAGTGGGGCTCTTATGGAACTAGCACCACTTTCCTGCTTCCTTCTTCGGCTTTGCAGTGCTGCTTTTTGCTTGCGGCTTTGGTAAGTTTTCTTGAGTCGCCATGCCTTGGCTGTGTTCTTGGTTCTACGGTTTGGGGGAACCTTTCCCTTACTTCTGATTCACAGATCCAAAGTCTCACTTTTTCTGTTTGAATTTTTGCTCAATTTTGGCAACATACCGATATGCCATACCAAGCGAGGAGATGTCGAGGAACTCCATTTCCTACTGAATGTATCTATGTAGACAACTACGGTACTTCAGCACCAAATGTTTCTCTGAATCTTTGATACCCAACTTGGTGCACAGGGTATGGAACAGATTCGTCAACTCATGCACATCTTGATCTCTTTACTGTCGCAGCGTAGTTCATTGGATGTACTTGTCCTCGTAGCTCCCCACCGGATAATATTGTCCCTTTATGGAATCTCAAAAAGAATTCCAAGTGGGTACCGCTAAGAATAGAGAGGGTTCCTCCTTTTCTTTTCTTGCACAGTGGGTTTCCCACCAATCCTTGACATGGGGGGTGGCTTTGAGTAGAGAAAAAGTAATCTTTTCCCGATCAGAAAAGTCATGAATCGATAAATACCCTTCTAACAGATTCAACCATATATCTACGGCGTCTGCATCTATTCGACCATCAAATATGGGAATGTCAAGTTTACTTGTACCTTAAAAGGGGTTGCGCCTCCAGAGTGGCTGCTAGATGCAGATGCGCCGCCAGTGGGAAGTCATTGAAGGATCTGGGCGAAGTTATCCATCATCGCGTTCCTTTGTTTTTCAAGGGCCTCTTCGAGCAACATTTTGATAGGATCTTCTGCAGCCTTGTCTTTCTTTTTGTCCCCCATGGGTGGCCATCGGGATTTGTAAGGCTGATCTTGCAAATGTTCAACTAGATCGAGCCCTAACTCTTTATACCCCACCCTCATTGGGGACATCCAAAGAAGGATCAAGAAAGAGCAGATTGCTCTGATACCACTAATCCGGATTTATGCAAGAACGCAACAGAATACACAAATAACCATACTAACAAATATGCAGTGGAAATAACACTTCATTTCATTAATCAATATTCATTCAGCCTTCCTTTCGCATAATGCATTTCGCTCACAATCCATTATTACATCCAGCTCACGATCCAGCTTGGCGTTTAGCTTGTCATCCAGCCGTTGTACGAGATTTGCTAATCATTTTCCATGTGTGCCCTAGATTAACGCACTACACATTCAGTTTATAGTTCAGTGTTCTGTTTAGCTCGTCGTTCAACTCGCTCATCATCCTGTGCGCTATCCATAATTGGTTTTGAGCATTTAAGCATAAACACAGTTGTAAATTTCCTTAGTTTTCCTTTATGCCAACCATCTATGTTTTGTACTAATGTATTTAATTCATATTCTGGAAGATTCGCCACCTAGATGCTCATCATCCATGCGTTCAAAGAGATGGATATTTGTTGTTTACTCATGGTATCCTATAATTTAATGTTAACCAATCTCAAGTATGTGTGTTTAAGGGATAGAACGGCCTACGTTCCAGAAGATAGATTGTGTCACCGCCCCTACTCTTCACAGCCTACATGCTTGCGCTGATAAGGGACCTGCGTTCCAGAACCTGTTGTTGTGTACGAATCCACATTCAACACCAACCCATTCTCCACGCCAAGGAAGAAGATCATGCCACATCCAACACGCTGTAGAATCCTGTCCATGAAAAAGAAGGAGCAAATTCACCATGTTATGCCACGATCATGCTGAATGAAGAGTCATACCATGCGTTGGTTGTAAATCAATAATGTTTTTTAAAGATTGCCTAAAATTATAGAGCAGTCGACCTTTAGGGTCGACTTGCTCATCTCTTATGTAAAACTATATATATCAGTCTCTGATTGAAGAAAAAGTTAGTCAGTTAGTTGTTCAGGATTAGAGCAGTTCATAAACACTGTATTTCTGTTTCTGAGTTTGAGTAAAGATTTGTATGCATTGTTGTTGAACACTATTTTTTAGTAGGAGTTAGCAGACTTCACCCATGATTGTTGGGAGGGCCCCTCATCAACCAGAGGTTCATTAGCTTAGTTTTAATCCAATTATTTATTTTCTATTTTAGTTCATTTAATTTAATTCCTAGTTGTTTTCATTAGATGCTATTTTATTTCCTGCAGTGTATTTAATTTAGTTTCTTTCCAGTAGATAAATAAGTATTTTATTTCCTGTATTGCATTGGTTTAGCTTCATTTCAGTAATTAAATAAGTAGATGCGCGCATAGTTTTGCTTTCCGTTATTTGCTTCTAGTCTTTTGTTTTCAGTCATTTCCTTTCAGTCTTTTGTTCTTAGATTAGTTGCCTCTAGTTAGTCATTTCATTCCAGTATTATTTTCAGTTTTTAGTATCAGACAAGTAGAATAGTTTATTTCCATTTGAATTTAGTTTTAGTTAGTTATGAATTGGTTTAAGTAGAGTAGTTTATTTTCAATGTAGTCTTGTT
This sequence comes from Pseudotsuga menziesii, assembly GCA_001517045.1. Classification (NCBI taxonomy): domain Eukaryota; kingdom Viridiplantae; phylum Streptophyta; class Pinopsida; order Pinales; family Pinaceae; genus Pseudotsuga; species Pseudotsuga menziesii. The sequence goes on from LPNX010925292.1 coordinate 327,662, forward strand.
TATTTATTTCTTGTTATTAGTTTATTAATATAGAATAGTTTGCTTTGATTTCAATTCAGATTTGTTTATTCATTTCTGTCATGAATTTGTTTAAAGTAATTTTCGGTTTACTTAAGTTAAGTTCTAGTTTATTAATTAATATATAATGCAATGTTTTATTTTTGTTTAAAGTATTAGTGTGAAGTTAATTTGTTGGTTAAATAGGTGTGTTTATTAAATCTATGCATTAGGTTTAGAACTGCATAACTTCAGCTGAAGAATTAGTTCATTTAGGTTAGTTTTTATCATTTTTTCCTATACGGACCGCCATTCAGACTGTCTGTCCAGTCTGTCATCCAGTTACCCTTTACAAACCTACTGTTCAACCTGTTATTTAACCCTTGGTTTTTTTTTTACTGTTTTTATGCATTTTTTAGATTGTTCCTAGTTTTGTTTTGTCAATTTTTGGATTACATTTGTAGTTGGTACCTTCATTTTGGTATTCCAGTTAAAAGTTTGGTTGTTTTAAGTTATTGATTAAAGTTTTATCATTTTTCCTTAAGTTGTGTTATTATTTGAATATTAAATATTGATTTTATTTTATTGTGGATTTATGTCATGATTATCTTCATTTGCATTTAGAGTTTAGGATTAGATGCACTATTTTTAAGAGGAAGTTAAGTTATTTGAAATCATAGGAATCATTCTTGTTTTTATGTGTGTATTGAAAAATAAAGTTTAAATATCTTTATTATTAAGTTTTCTAGTTGCTTTTGTTTATTATCTTTATTAATTTTTCTACTTGCTTCTTTTCAGTTTCCTATTCTTTATAAGATAAATTGTTTTGTACCTTAGTCCTCTATTAAAGAGCAATTAGTTGATTATTTGTCGGTTCTATTGTTATGATTTCTTTATGTATAAATTAGTGCCTGAAGTCATTGTTTATGCCTTCCTTTTCAATAGCTGTTCAGAATTTGATATTTCAGTCCAGTCCAATTATTTAGATAATTTAGGAGTTTGACTCGGTTTTTTATCTTCCGATCTTTTGTTTATTAAAAGACTTGAATGACACCCTAGGAGCCTTTTTACCTTTGCATATATTTTTTATCAACTCTAAGCTTACCAACCCTGGTTGATAATTAAATATTAGGTGAATTAATCTAGTCGATATAACACCCAACATTTTTGGCGTCGTTGCCGGTGAGTTGTTTTATAAGATAAAATAAATAGGGTTCCTTTATGAATTTTAGATAGCTAGATAGATTACCTTTACTTCACACAGCAAGATGGAGGGGTTAACAGTAAGACGCAAAGATGACTTCACTACAGAATTTCCGTGGTGTAACATCCTTTGCTTTTGTAGGTATGTTATTTTTTGCATTTGTCGTGTACTCGTTTTTCTTGTTTTAGAATTGGCGTAGTTTTTATAACAGGCACCTCCAAAACCAATAATAATAGTAATAATATAAGTTCATTCAATTTAGTTTTCTTTTCATCAACAGACTTAGATATTCTCAGGGTAGATTTATTAAAGTAGGAAAAGCTATCGACATTTCTACTAACTATTCTAGGGGACATAACACCCCAATTACTAACTCACCAGAAAGGTATCGAAAAACACCTAAAGGGAGTAATTCTGCTTGGAAACCTAGAAGAGATCCTATCGAGAGAACCATAGAAAGAGAAGGGACCTTGGCCAGAGATCCTAATGACCTCATTCCAGAAGAAATTCAGAAGGATCAATCATTAGTAACCCCTAGTTCTCCACTAGTTACTGAACCAAAGGATATGACCTTTTCACTAGTAGGGAGTCCAAACTTTGTTGATCCTGAACAGGTAAAAGCCCTCTTTGGAAACCCCATAGATATAGTCATCTCACAAATTGATACTTCCACAATAGAACCTACTCTCCCTCTTAGGTTTAATAAGAAAATGGTTGACCAGAGGAAGATCTCTCCCGAAACAGAACGTTGGGACGCTTCATTATCACCTCAAAAGGAGCTTCCTAGGTATATTTATATCAAAAACCCAGCCTATATGGAGGGACCAGGAGAGAACGAAGATTGTAATGAAGTTAGAAATAATGAAGGAGAAGGAGAAAATCAAACTGAGGCTATCTTCGGGTTTCCTATCCTAGACACTGTACTGAATGTAAATATGAAAAACATCCCTCCTTCTTATTTACCTACTTTTTATGGAAAAAGTAATGAGGACCCGGACAGATTTTTGTTTGAGTTTGATATTCTCTATAGGAGCTATAATTATCTACAAGATGCTCACAAACTAAAACTCTTTCCCACTACATTAAAAGATTCTGCCTTGTGATGGTTCATGGGATTAGGTGAATTCACTATCAGTACTTGGGATGACATGAGAACTTCATTTTTACAAAAGTATCAAGACTACTATAAACCTAAAGACTCTCAACACGATATATTCAAGATACAACAACTTGAAGATGAAATCCTAGAGGATTATCTTGAAAGGTTCATTTATACCCTTCATACATCAAAATATCATGACCTTCAAGAAGATGCAGTACGTACACTTTTTCTCAAAGGAATCTTCGAGGACTTGCTAGAGAATCTTAATCTCATGGCAGCTGGCGATATTTCCATAAGACCTTTGCACAGATCGGTGAGATGTGTAAAAATTATTCTAGAAGTGGGGGGGAAGTTGGGAAAAAATTTTGCGATCCTTATAGTAAAAATATAAGAGGAAATGTTCCTAGTTCAGGAGGAGTTATGAGGATGGAATTGGGTAACCTATTGGAGAATTTTAAGACTAACATCTTAGGAGCCATGGGTTCTCAATTAGATGCTTTACAACCAAGAAAAGGAAAGATGAAGAACGAGCAGCAATGAGTATTTTCTATCCAAGGTGTAGAACAAAACATCCCCAAAGGGAATGTCCATTTAATAACATTTTTGTATGCCACATATGTACAAAGGAACATCCGACAAATAACTGTCCATCCCTGACTAGATCGCAATCCATCTATAAGAGTGGGGATGTTGGTGAAACATCTCGGAGGCCTCCTTCTAAATATAGAGATCAACCAGTATATCAGAATTTTCCACCATAATCTCCACCCTATTACTCTCCATACCAACAACCCCAACAATGGAATAATCCTAGTTGGTAGAATTGGCCACCTCAGTATCCTCCTCATCAATTTTCACAACAACAGTATTGGTCACAAGGGTGGAGAGGACAGCCATATCCTCAGTCACAACCTAGCCCTCCACCTAGTCATCCTTATCCTCAGCATCAACTGAATTTTCAGCAGTTGTCTGGACTTGTACCTCTAGTTCCTCTCATTACGCAACAACCTCATCACTTCCAAAATACAAACCCTCCTTGACCAACATTGTTACCTACACAACCGATACCTAACCCTAATAATAAGCCAACTCAAGCTCTTAACAATATTGGGTTGCAAACTCTTCCCTTTTACCTTATGTCGACTGTACCTATACATGAGATTCAATTACGGTCTGGAAAAGTTGTTAATGATAAACCCAGAACATCAATCATCATTCATGAGGAAAATGATGAAGAAGAAGATTAAAATGAACCCATGAATGATGCCATTTTCTAGGATGTGGATATCTCAAAAGTTCTAGTACCTACCTGCCCTCCCCAAGAACTTGTCCGGGAACAAAGAATTCCTCCATTTACAACAAGACTAGTAATAGAAAAACGTGTAGTTCACTCTGAGTATGATATCTTGAATGAATTAAATCATATCTGTATCAAAATCCCGTTATTACAAGCTATCAAAGACATACCAATTTATAGTAAGGTGATAAAGGAATTATGCATTAAACATCTAGGGAAGAAACAAAAAGACACCCTTACAATTCATGTCATAGGAGAGATGTCTGAATATATGTCATATCAATCCCCAATTGCAAAATATACAAATCCAGGGGCCCCAGTAGTGACTGTAATCATAAATAATACTGTCATAGGTAACACATTAATCGATTTAGGATCAGCCATGAATATGATGAACACCGCAATTTTAGAAGTTTTACAGTTGGGACAATTTCTTTGACCCACCCCTTCCATCTTGGAACTAGCAAACCGTACTATGGTAAATCCTGGTAGAGTCCTGGACGACATTATCATATCAGTAGCTTTATGGGAATACCCCGTCGACTTCATGGTCATAGAATCAAAGGATCCTTCTAAAGGACATCCTATGATATTGGGAAGACAATGGTTGGCTACTGCCAATGCTTTTATAGGATGTAGGGATGGGGAGATGACCATTTCCAATGGGGTGTCTACCCAAAGACTTATTTTATATCCCCCAGCACAACCAATAACTGAAAATTCATGGTGGTTAAATTGTTCCTTTGGGTACGAAGATTTTAATGACCTTTCTTTTCCTAATTATTTCTCTTGGGCATTGCAGTAGCAGAATACTGATAATGTCTTGAATCGGTTTATTTCCTCTACCACTAGTATATATTTTCTTCAGTCGTTTGCTACATTTGATAAAATATTTGGAGATGCATTTCAAGAAAGTATGGCTCTCTCAATGTTTACGGAAGCACCTTGTGTCTTCACCATCGAATAACATACAGGACCTTTCACCATACCTTGTGAAGTTGGCCCTGAAAAATTTCTGCACATAAATGCAGGGTTAAGTGAAGATCAACAAGCTCAACTACTTAAGGTTCTTAAAAAACAAACCGTAGCATTTGCATGGGAATACACTGATATGAAGGGTATACACCCTGACACTTGTATTCACCACATTTATATGGATCCCAATATACCACCTATAAGACAGCCTCAGAGGAGGATGAATCCTGCTTTGAAGGATATAGTAAAAGAACAATTACAAAAAATCCTTACCGTCGGTTTCATCTATCCTATTTCTAATAGCAAATGGGTGTCACCTCTAGTATTAGTTCCAAAGAAAGTTATAGGGAAATGGCGTATTTTTGTTGATTTTAGGGAACTAAACAAAGCTACTCTTAAAGACTACTTTCCTTTTCCCTTTATCGACCAAGTATTAGATACCTTGTCAGGGAAGCAATATTTTTCCTTTCTTGATGGATATAGTGGATACAATCATATCTTAATATCCCCAAAAGATCAGGATAAGATCACTTTTACATGTCCTTGGGGAACATTTGCTTATCAAGTTTTTCCATTTGACTTATGTAATCCACCGGTTACTTTTCAGGGAGCAGCCTTAGGCATATTTTTTGATCTTATACATGACTATGTCGACGTATACATGGATGATTTTATAGCCTATGGTAATACTTTTGAAGAAGCTCTTGACAACCTTGAGAAATTTTTGATCTGATGTCAAGAGACAAACTTAGCTCTCAGTCATGAAAAGTGTAAAATGTTACTGACGGAAGGTATAGTTCTAGGACACCATATTTCTTCTCAAGGAATTAAGGTAGACCCTGCTAAGATCGAAGTAATAGTTTGCCTTCCTTCTCCAAAAACCCAGAAGGAGGTTAGAATATTTTTGGTTCACGCAGGCTATTATTGTCATTTTATTGAAAACTTTACAAAGATAGCTACACCAATGTTTAAATTGCTTGTAAAAGATGTAGAGTTCCAATGGACAGAATCTTGTCAAAATGCTTTTGAAATTTTAAAAGCTAAATTATCAGTAGCACCAATACTTAGGGGCCCTGACTGGACCCTTCCCTTTCATATCTCTACTAATGCTTTCGATACGGCCATAGGAGGAGTCCTAGGCCAAAAAGAAGGACAATAACCTTATGCCATTTATTTTATCAACAAAAGTCTTTCTCCTATCGAATTAAACTATACTATTACTGAGAAAGAATTTTTGGCAGTAGTTTATGCTATTTATAAATTCCATCATTATATTACAGGGTACGAAGTTTTTGTGCAAACCGATCACTCTTCTATTAGATTCTTAATGAATAAACAAATCACCAATGGTAGAGTTACCTGGCGGCTTCTCCTATTGCAAGAATTTAATGTCACCGTCATTGATCGACCTAGTAAAGAAAACTTAGTAGCAGATTTCCTTTCTCATATACAACACGATAGTGATACTAAACCTATTGATGATATTGTTCCTGATGAATATCTATTCGTTGTATCTATTCAAACCCCTTGGTTCGCTGATATTGCAAACTATCTAGCGACTGGAAAATTACCTCGCCATTTGGCTCCATATGAGAAACGTTGCATAATAGTACAAATTTCTAACTATTCCTGGGTTGATAATTATCTCTTTCGCACTGGCCCAGATCTCATTATTAGAAGATGTGTGCGCGAAAACAAAATGACAGACATCCTTCGAGCATTCCATGATGGACCATGTGGAGGACACTTTTCTGATAAATGAACAGCATACAAAGTATTGCACTCTGGTTATTACTGGCCAACCATTTTTAAGGATGCTGCCAAGTATGTTAAAGGATGTGATAGTTGTCAAAGAATGGGTAGACCCACAACATCAGATCAGATGCCTTTACAGCCTCAGGTCATGATTGATCCTTTCAAAAAATGGTCTCTTGATTTTGTAGGACCTATCTCTCCCATTTCTCGTAAAAAGAAATATATCCTGGTTTGTACAGATTATGTTACCAAATGGGTAGAAGCTAAAGCTTTATTTAGGGCTACAGAGAAGTCTATAGTGGAATTCATATATGAAGAAATATTTACCCTGTTTGGTGTACCCAAAGAAATTGTCACAGACCAAGGTACCTAATTCACTTCCAAATTAATACAAGAGCTCACTATGAAGTATGGTATCCGACATTATAATTCTTCACCTTACCACCCTCAAGCTAATGTTCAGGTAGAATCAACCAATAAAGCATTAGAATCTATTTTAACCAAGATCATTCACTTACATCATAAGGATTGGGCAGATAGAATTCCAGAGGTTTTATGGGCCTAAAGGATAACATGGAGAAATACTACTGGACATACCCCCTATGAGTTAGTATATGGAAAACAAGTCCTTTTGCCTATTGAATTTCAAGTTAAAACCTTTCGTATGGCAGCACAGTTAGGTATGTATTTGGATGAGGCGCAGAAACAACGAATCCTACATATTAATGAATTACATGAAATTAGACATGATGCACTCCAAATAACCATGCTAATACAGAGTTAGCAAAAGCAATGGACTTTTAGAATCACTTCCACTGATAGTTTATTTTTTTATGGAATTGTGTCCACTCCTCTTTTGTCACCACCTTCCTATTAATGTGATATACCAAGTCTTGGTCAGTTGATCCCACAGTACTAACTCTGTCTTCCTCCACAAGGACACCTGAGGGTGTCGCAGCTCCTCTTGTGTTCTCCACTGTGGAAACTGATGCTTCCACCCTAGGAATAATTGGGCTTCTTTTGACAGAGGACCCCTGATGGTGAGCTCCGGTAGAGGAATTGGTTCTGGCAACCAGATCGTTAATGAATGTCCTTATTGCCAAGGTTGTATTTCATCCATGACCTCGATCACCTGTAATTTTAGTATAATAGGAAGTTCTGGGGGTTGTAGGAATGTCACGCTATACCCTTCTCGTATTCATGCAACCCAAAACATGCAAACTTTAAAAAAACTGAATAAAAATGAATGGATGCAACTACTATGGTGTCTAATAATTACCTTCCTCGACAATGGCACCAAAATGTTGGGCACTCTATATGCAAGTTAATTAATCCAACATACAAAATGTTCAATATAAATTGTCAACCCAGGAAAGTATTTTTGTTGCAAAGATAATTTACACTATCTGTGCTTAAACACCAAGTAGCTGATGGCGTGAATAAACTATCCTACCTATTTGTTCAGCCCAACTCTTCCCATGATTAACTTAATCTAAATTACCTTCCTAAGAATGCATAATTATGATTACCTTTCTACAACCTTGATCTAGAAATGAAAGATTCAGGAAATAAACATCTAGACTTACTTTTGCAGAAAGTTAAATCCTAATTTACCAAGCCATCTGAAGATCCATTATAACCATCTCAATCCAACTTGATCTAGTAATCTGAAATGCAGAAATTGAACTCAACAATTATAACTGTAAATGGACTAAATTAGCAAAACTCAAGAAAGACAATAATTGAAATAAACTGGGAATAAGCTTGGATGTTACAGCTATCACACAAGTGCATAAAGAAAATTAGTCTACACAGTCGACTGTCACACCACTTTGTTGCAGCTTACAGGAAATGTGATTACTGATCAATTGAGGAAACATGCAATGAATCATTACTATTGCGGCTATTATAAAAGAATACATCCACTGTAACATCCACACCACACGACAAAAGAGATAAATACCTAATTAACTCGGAAATATCTGTAGGAATGCGGGCCCAACATTCGAATATAGAAATCAGAAGAATCCTGCTTCTTGTATTAGATGATGGATTGAAAGTATAGTCTCTGTCATAGCTTATACAATATGATAAATTATTTTCCAACCCTTGGCTCTGAATAAATCCTAATATTTATACATCAATCTTCATAGCCTCTACCCACTAATATCGGTCAGCCATTAAGATCTACGATCTTCAGGCTGCCATATTACAATGCGTTGTTATAGCTGTGGGTGAAATAGAAGCAAGGAGTAGAGGAAGTCTGTTGCATGAGCCGATAATGAAATAACAGAACCCGACCAAGAATTACTCTGTCGATTGCAACTACCCTTGAATAATGGTGTGCTGCTCATGCTGAGTCTGTTGCAGCCTTGGTTGTTGCAGCTTGCATAGAATGAGGATATTTGACTGCATTTCACCTGCAAAGATGGAGTCCGTGGGCACAGCTGGCAATAGATGTTCATTTCTTCTAGAAACAGCTTGGCCTGATACACCTGTATCCTTCACGTTTTGAAAAATCTTCATAAAATCCACTTATTATTATAATTCAAGAGGTAAATCCCTGTTTATTACAATCATAAGTATTAATAAGATAAAACAATAAGTAATCATACCTATGAGGGATCAGGGCTCTGATGAAGGAAAAACATATGTTAGGTGCCTAAAAATAGGGTAAGATAAGGCAAAAAGAGTATAGCAAGTGTGGTAAAAAAGGGGTCATTTCTGGGCCCAACATTCACTAAAAATATTTCATATATGTATTAATATATAAATTGATCTATATTTTATTAATTAATGCACATTTATAATAACATAATCATATGTTAATCTAATAATTTATTTAACTAATATGAATTTATACTATTTTTAAAATTAAATATATTCATTGACAAACTCAAATACATGAATATTTGATATCTTAAATCTTGTATTTTTGAAATTTTATTCAATTCAAAAATATTCTAATGTTATTAAATAGAATTGCAAATAATAATATTAACAAAGTACTACAACAATCCTTTAAAAATAATAACATTGATAACAAAGTAATGTTACATCAATAATTAATAGCAATTCTTTGAATACATGCTAGCTTTAAACCTCATTTTTAGAGGGTATAAAATGTGTTCCTTGAATGTGGCCTAAAGTTATATTATATAATGAAGATCACCATGATTAATAATAATAAGTTCCGAGAATGCAACTTTTGGATTTACAATTGAGAGAAAATGTTGTTCTTTTAGTTAAGTATTTGTCTTTCTTTTGATTAGATCTTTGATATTTGTCATTGTAAAAATAAAATAAAAGGTTGAATGATACATTGAGAGGTCATATTGATATTGATATTTACATTTTTTTCTCATGATCATATTCATATATTATAATAATATTACATGGTAATACTTGACTTTTTATTATGATGTTTGACAATTCAACTTATAAATGAAACAAGAGTCATTTATGTTTATCAATTGAATATATAATTAAGTTATGCACAACATTATGTGACAAAGAGTTAATTTCTTCATTAAATATCATGTTATATATTATTTCGTAATGCTCAACTTATAGTTGCAACAAAATAAATGTATTATTATATAAGTATAATATTATGACAAATATTACTACATTATTAAGAAAATTACATTAAATTACAATTTCCATAGAACTAGATAATGACAATCTGAACACCAAATATAAAAAAAAAATATTACATAAACATAATACTATGACAAACTATAAAAAAAATATACATGATACTATGACAAATTACACAACAATGATAAATCATAGTGTTTCCACAAATTCATCCATAATTTACAATGCAAATTGTGATGTTTGTTGACTAAATAAAAACTTAGTGATTTAAAGACCCACAGGATTTTGAATAGTACAAAGCTCTTTTGGTACATAAGCATACAATCAACATCATTTTCAACACCTAGCAAACATAAACATCATGATCATGCCATCATAAACATAAACATAACCATAAGTTTTAACAAAAATGTAATTACATCATCATATTTTTATCGACATAAACATAGACATAGTTTTATTATCATTGTCAACATATAATAAAAATAAAAATAAATACCATCATATATACCATCATACCATCATTAACATAAAACCTAAAATAAGCATGAATGTACCATCATAAACATTGCATGACATATTCATGTAACATATACAACTAACATATTTAAACATCATTTAATAAACATAACTAATAATACATGTAAACACAATTAACATTTCAAAATCATCGTTTTCAGCACATAATTAAATAAACATCGACATCGACATCAACATAAACATGAAAAATGCAGTATATATATACATATATAACATCAAAGTCATGATACAATATGTCAAATACAATAATATATTTGTAGTGCAATAACTGCTATGACATATCTACTCTACCTATGTTAGTAGAGGCATCATCAATATCTCTCTGACCAAGGTTATATGCATCATCACCTCCACCAAAACATCTAGAGGAAGTATCCACACCTCTTCAACTTAGAGGCATCGATACCTATACTAGAAAGAAAAAGGTTTGAGAGCAGGAGAGACAGATCCATCAATATGAAGTGTACGAACAGAGGAGGGATATGTCCATCAATATAAAGTGTACAACTATATCTGAGCATCTCTAAAATAGAAACGGGTGAAATAGGAATTGGTGGATGGTCGGGCCGATGAGTAGGACCAAAGAGTCAATCGAGCAGGAGTAGAGGAGGTGATGATGTAGGATCGGGATCAGAAAGATTGAGTAGGATTAGGGGACTAGATGATGTCAAAGGTAGTGGATGAGACATTGAAGTTGGAGGAGGATTTAATGTCCCCTTTTAATAAATTTTATTACAATGATCAATTTTTCACTTTTTATCCTATTTCGACCTTTGACTAGTTTTGATGTCTAGGTCTCCAATTGACCCAAATGCTCCCAAAACTTCTGAGAAGGTATATGAATGATATTAAGACTTTAATATTATTTTAAAGGATTATTTGTGACCCTCCAAATACTTCTAAAAACTTGTTTAATATTCTTTCCAAGGTAGGAGTTTTCACTAGCAAATTGGGGCTCCAATTCCCCTAGGGTAAATATTGAAAATGGCTTTCCAAATGCTCCCAAACCCACTTGAATTTATGAAAAGAGGCAGAGGATGTTTAAGGGAAATTAGTAAGGTCTCATGTTCATCATTATTCAGTTTATAAATTCTGTTATAACCCTCTCCCAAATAGCTACAAAACCACTAGTTCAACCCTTGGGGAAATGGCCCCAAATCTTCTCCAAATGCAAATAAACTAAGTAATATGAATTAAAATGCTTTAGTGATGGACATGAAACTTTTAATACTCATAAAATACAGTCCATTCATAATAAATATATCAGAGAAACATTCTTCCACTCAAAATCATCAGCATTAAAATGACATACATCAATATAGTGGGGAAATGGTCATTGTTTGCTCATTAATAATCACTTTTACATACAAAAATTTGGTATTTAAACCTAAGAATTTATAAATATGAATAAAATAGTATATTAATATTATTAAAATTATAAATGGACCATGATAATATCTCCCAAAGAATACAATAGCTCACCCAAAGCACAATCCCTCCATGAGCAAGAATATGCAATAAAGACTGGAAATGGTTGAGAGAATGTGTTGCACTAGAATAAACCAAGAGCTACCCTATAGATTACACCTTAAAATATAAAATCCATTAAATCTCCATGAAATACCTGAATGGCCTCTCCAAACACCAACTTGGATGGGAATCTTTCATCCTCGAAATTGGCTAAGGCAAGAAACTAGTCATCCATTAGCTCTCTCTATTCACAATTGCAAATTTATCAAATGATCAAAATCCATTCTCTTGGTTGATCCCTGTATTTTCTAAACATCCTTATCCTTCTAATTTTACCAATCCATTCACAAACTCAAGTCAAATCGAATTAGGGTGTGTGCTCAATATTTTCCATGTGTCCTCCTTTCCCTAGCCTTCCATCTTCCCCCAATTCGAGTAGGGACCCATTAAGCTTCCCCAAATAACATGAGAATCCTTCTTGGATGCTATATTTAGTACCGACATGTCATAATGGTCATATGTCAACATTTATTTCTTCAATATGTCATAAAATTTATAGCATCTTCATCATTGGTGTCATAGATGTCATAGATGTTAGGGAATCTAGCCCAAGTGTCCAAGAAGCTCCCATTTGACTCTTCATCTCCCATGTAAGTTACATTTCCTTCCAAATTCGACCTATTATGAATATTTCCAAGTGTATTAGCTTTGTAACTCATCCAAGAACATTATGCTTCCCATGGATTCTAAATTGCAAGAGGAGGATGCCATTTGGCACAAAAATTCTAACTTGTGTGGACCCCATAATCTCCATTGTCCATTGCCACTTCAATTTTCTCATGTATTTATTTAATTATCTCCATTATTCAATATTTATTTCATTCTAATTTCTGAACATCATTTATTATCTCCCTTATTAAAATTCCAAATGTATCCGTCCAACCTAGGGAACTAGTAGGATAGATGGAATTGTCCTGCTATGAAATTATTTGAATGGGGACATTACAGTCCTCCCCACCCAATATTGCTTGTCCTCAAGCAATTTCATATTTTTATGTTGAAAAATATTTTCCTATTCCCATGTAGCATCTTCACTTGGTACTCCTTCCTTTGCACCAAGTGCTCTGTTATGGTTCTGGTCACTGAATTTTCTTTAGCTGCAATTTTAGTAGTGGCACTCATGTACTGCAATTTTGTGTTCCCAAAAGTAAAGAGATGTGGATTGTGGATATTGATATATCCTGTAACATCACCACTAAAACCAAAAGGATTAATCAAATCCATAAAAAGAAATTTTTTGCAAATAATCTTTACCTCCATATTTTGGAAACCTTTTCTGAACTTTCACCCCTTTTTGCTTCTGTATAATTCTTTGAAGTTGGTACTGAGTTACCAAACTTTGAGTTTCTTAAGATTCCAATAAAATATCAGAGAGGAACCACCATGATTTCTGATGCACTAATCATATTACAATCATCTTCTCAAGTGGTGACTGAATCTCCAATGTTGCTTGTTGCCCCCAAAAGTGAAACCAATGAGACCAAAAATGATCCCAGGATCCCATATGATCCTGATACATGCATGGTGTGAAATTCCTATGGTGAAATTCCATGAAAAACAAGCACGTGAAAATTGAATCCATCTCTTAAAAAGGTCTCCCACATAGGAATCTGGAATACCGCTCTGCAAAGATGAACTCAAACAACTGAAGGTTGGTTTGCTTTCTAAAACCAACAATCGAACTGCTACTCCAAGTGAGATGAAATTAAGTAATTCCAGGATCCCATTGCTTGTATTGCACCCTTAAAAAAATTGCCAATACAAAATATAGATCATGAAAGTACATAACAACATCATACAAATGTACATCATCAAAGAATCATGTAAGTGCTTTTACATCCAAGTAAGTAGATCATCATGTGGCCCATACACACAAGCAACAAGTATTATATCATATTTGCCCCAATGACATAGGTGAGGATCCCATACCCTAATGATTCTCCAAAAATATATAATGTGCATCAATATAATGAGCCATGTGTTCTTTCATACAAGAAGTGAATGAAGAACCTCCACCAAAAACTAAACCAAATAAGTAGCAAAGAAAACATGAAGACTTCAAGTGGCTCAAAGAAGTCTCATCAATATACCCATGAATATGTATATAATAATGAAATAACAAAGGATTTTTCTACTAATAATAATGTTCCTCAATCATATATCTCTTCACCAAAGCGTGGGATGAATTTCCCCCAACATCAAATGTACTAGGAAAGGAGCAAGGAAAATCATGAGTCTCCAAGTGACTCAAGTGAACATCATAGGTGCACCCATGTAGATTGTATCATCATAATATAACAAAGGATGCTTCTACAAATGTGAATATTTTGGTGCTCTAATAATTTCATAATCAAAATAAGAGATATAAGTTTCATACTCCTCATGTGGAACCATTAAAAATAAACCTTTCACCCATACTTCATTAGGATGAATGCTGCAAAATTTGGAAGTGTAGGATGTGGGATAAATAACCAACTCACCCAAAGGATTAGAAAGTGAAAAAATTTCATAATTTTAAGGCTACATAGTGGTAGGAACATGCACCTCCCTCAAAAATGAAAAACTTTCCTCATAGGTTCGTTCCAAGGTAGTGGAATCATGCACTTCTTCAAAAAGTGTGCACCCATCTTCAAGAGGGAGCTCAAGTTCCTCTTCCACCACAACAAGAGATTTTATCTCATCAATATTATCTTCAAACACATCAATAACCTACAAATTTTCATGTTTCTCATGATCCGTCATGTCATGAGACTCCTCCAAGCAATCTAGCATATGACAATCTGAAACATAGGAGGAAGAACGAGTATCTTGCAACCTCTCAAGAAGTTGTTCATTTTGAATTTTGAGCTTATGAATATATTCATTATTCTTAAAGTAGGATTCATGTCACCATTCACTAAGCTCAATGAAATTTTTTCTATAAAAAATCAAAGACATGAAATTACCTTTGATGTTGCACATTTATCTTTGAATATTCTCCATGTCTTCAAGGAAGGATGGCTCCTCCAAAGAAGAAACTTTCCAACAAGAATTCGATACCAATGCTTGAGTGTCATGGAGTATGATAAGGGCCTCTTGGATATCCCTTTCAATCATATTCAAAGACCCTGCAATGAAGGATGGTTCATGAGACCGAACCTCCTCTTCTTCTTTCTGCTTGATTTGATCAACTTCTCGAAGCTTAAGTGGTGATGGGGAAGTTAATATTGGTTCTTCATTATCTGTCACAAGGTATTCATATTCATGATTATGAGAAATTTGTATTGCAGTAAAATTTTCCAATCTTATCTCTATGTCACCAACATATATTTGTGAGCACCCATCAGTAGGTACTTATTCATAGTTCAAGCATCCATTAATAGATTCCCTTTGGTCCATGTCCACAGTAGAATGTGTCTCGAAATGATATTCTATAGTTTCAAGGAACTCTTTTTCATTCTCATGTGATGTTTCCTCATATTTTTCAAAGTCACTTGGGATAGAATTTCAACCCTCATAATGTAATTCTTTTTTTGTTTCACCACCCACAGAACTTGGTGGCTCCTTGGTCTCCTCCATACTTGTGCATTGATGATTATTCCTTAATGAGTTCTCATTTTCCTTCTTGTAAAAAATACATACTTTAGATGATACTCTTGGAAATAATACCTTTCACAAATATCCCATCTCAAATTTTTATACCCTTGGTAGCATGCTTTGATATCTTTGGTTGTAATTTCTTCTTCCGTTGGTGGGGGAGGAAGGAAAGTGGGCTTGGTGGATAGATTATGAAACCAAGACATATTTGAAAATTTTTATTCAATGGATGGTATTAATGGAAAATTTCAATGAACATGATTTGATACCACTTGTAATTTCCCTTTTTAAGAAATTTTATTACAATGACCAATTTTTCACTATTTTCCCTATTTCAACCTTTGATTAGTTTTGATGTCTAGGTCTCCAAATTGACCCAAATGCTCCCAAAGATTCTAAGAAGGTATATGAATGATATTAATACTTGAATATAATTTTTAGGGATTATTTATGACCCTCCAAATAATTATTTAAACTTGTTTAATATTCTGTCCAAGGTAGGAGTTTTCACTAGCAAATTGGGGTTCCAATTCCCCCAGGGTAAATGTTGAAAATGGCTTTCCAAATGCTCCCAAAACCACTAGAATTTATGAAAAGATGAAGAGTATTTTTAAGGGAAATTATTAATGTATCATGTGAATTATGATTCAGTTTATAAAGGATTTTATAACCCTCTCCCAAACAGCTACAAAATCACTAGTTTGACCCTTGGGGAAATGTCCCCAAATATTCTCCAAATGCAAATAAACTGAGTAAGATGACTTAAAATTCTCAAGTGATGGAAATGAAACTTGTAATACTCATAAATTTAAGTCAAATCATCATAAATATATCATATGTAAATTCTTTCATTCGAAATGATCAACATTGCAATGCCATACATCAATATAGTGGGGAAATGGTCATTGTTTGCTCATTAATAATCAATTTTACATACAGCCATTTGGTATTTAGACTTGATAATTTCTGAATATGAATAAAATAGTATATTAAGCTTATTACAATCATAAATGGAGCATGATAATCTCTCCCAACAAGTACAATATCTCACCTAAAGCACAATCTCTCCATGAGAAAGAATATGCAATAAAGACTGGAAATGGTGGAGATAATGTGTTGCACTAGAAGAAACAAAGAGATTCCATATATATTAAACCTGAAATCCATTAAATCTCCATGAAATACCTGAATGGCCTCTCCAAACACCAACTTGGATGGGAATATTTCACCCTCGAAATTGGCTAAGATAAGAAACTAGTCATCCACTATCTCTCTCTCTTCACAAATGAAAATTTATCAAATGATCAAAAGGCCTTATCTTGGTTGATACCTGAATTTTATAAACATAATTAGCCTTCTAAGGTTGCCAATCCATCCACAAATTCAATCCAATTCGAATTAGGGTGTGTTCTCAATATTTGCCATGTGTCCTCCATTCCCTAGCGTTCCATCTTCTCCCAATTCAAGTAGGGACCCATTGAGCTTCCCCAACTCACATGAGCACCTTCGTGGATGTTATATTTAGGCATGAAATGTCATAATGGTCAGATTTCAGCCTTCAGGTCTGCAATATGCCATAAATTTCATAGCATCTTCATCATTGGTGTCATAGATGTTAGGGAATCTAGCCCAAGTGTCCAAGAAGCCCCCATTTGACTCTTCCTCTCCCATGTAAGTTACATTTCCTTCCAAATTAGACCTATGATGCATATGTCCAAGTGCATTAGCCTTATAAATCATCCAAGAACATTAGTATTCCCATGGATTCCAAATTGCAAGAGGAGGATGCCATGTGGCACAGAAATTCTAGCTTCTGTGGACCCCATAATCTCCACTTGTCTCCATGTTCCATTGCCACTTAAATTTTATATTGTATTTATTTCATTAGATCCATTATTAAATATTTATTCCATTCTAATGTATAAACATAATTTATTATCTCCCTTATTAAAATTCCAAATGTATCCATCCAACCTAGGGAACTAGTAGGATTGATGGAATTGTCCTGCTATGCAATTATTTGAATGGGGACATTAAAGAGGAGGAGGTGGAGGTGGATGAGATGTATAAGGTGGAGGGGAAGGAGGAGGATGAGGAGGATGTGCAATAGATGTGGAGGCTATGCCCCTAATCAAAGAATCTAGTGGAGAAGGAGGCAAACCATCCAACGAAGGATCTTTACCCTTGTATGACGATAGACTACTATGACGGATAAAATATAAAATATCACAAGCACAAAAAATGTGCTACAACAACCTTCTCATATCATGAGGAAGCATCCTCCACAACTCTACACAGCAAGGGTCGTTGATTATGTACCTCACCAGTACATGACAAAATCCTAGATCCTCCAACATTGTAGACAGTCTATCTATGATGTCTTGTCAAAACCTCTCATATGTCCTAAGTAAAAGGCTAGGTTTGGATAAATGGGATTCCTTAGGATGAGCAACATCCAGATCCATATTCTACTCACCTTGAACCGAAGAAGCTGGCACATCACCATCAAATGTCCCAACATATGTAAAATATATACCACACAATAATAATTAGACAATTTCATTAAACATGAATATAATATAACAATTTATAATAATTTTCTTTTGCATTAGGTATAAAATGAATAAAATGAAACTAGCTTAATTCAAACATAACGCTGAATTTACCTTTATCATCTACTGGATTGTCCTAAGTGAATCAGATATTAGGACACCCTCTGTAATCCAAGCTGACATATAGATATGGAACCATGTCTAACCTAGGTGTCTACTCGCTACCCAACATCTAGATCAAATCCACGGTGATCCTCGCCGGAAAGCTAGGCTACCCCCTCTTGACATCATTTCTCCCCACATGCGCATATGCACAGCTAGGAGGGTACTGGTCAAAAGATGGCTTGGTGGTCGGAAATTTCTCAAAAAATAAACAAAATAACTTTGAACTAAAAGGGAATTTTTCCCTCCCGAGCGACATCAACTAAGGGCATAACAAAACTATCGTAAAAAATAGGAGACCAACTAACGCATCTAGGTGCTTGCAATAAAGAATAAATATAATATAATATATGGAATCTAATGTGTTATACATCAATGGCGATATATGCAATGTTCACCATTAATTGATAGAGGCACCTAACATCCTCTCTACCAAAAGCAACAATGTAGAGTTTCCCACCACTGACCTGAAACTGAGAAGGATTGAGGATATTGGGATCAACATATCTTTGAACATATACTAGATGATATGATTCTACATCTCCAACTAGGACCTCAGGGAACTGAGGAAAGTCCTCACCTTTCTTATAGATCCCCATGATGAAATATATGTCCTCCTTAGTGGGTTGGAACCACTGATCGATACCAACTCAGAACGCTTGCCTATTATGATCCTAGTATGTGATCAACTAGTGAGGAATGTAGTGTTCCCCTTGAGGGTCATGGCCTCATCATACAACTTAAGGATACCGAAAACTCTTAATAGGTGTCACATTTGTGGAGTAATAGGACAAGGGTATAAATTTATCTCCCTCTCCCTGGCCTCCCACTCTCTGTAGAAGTTATACTGGTCAACTCGAGCTTCTTGCTGCTACCTCGCCTTGCAGCGTTCACGTCTCTATTTCACATATAGCATGAATTAGCTACTCTCATCAAAATAAATATAAAAACATTATATGAGAATTATATGTATTAAAATAATTTATTTATTTTTTGCAAAAAATGACATACGGTGTGCCCATATGAATATAACGCAATGTAGGTGGTGTGCTTATAAAATGAACACACCATTAAGTCGGTGCACTTCTATGTAATGAATGCACTTATTGTTAGTTTATAGTTTTTAAAATAATTTTTATGTTTTTGTGGTTTGATGCCCACCGAAAAGATGGTTTTAAATTTTCTTGGTAATCTTTACTGGTGCGCTTGATACACATTCGCTCATCATAGAGTCGATGTGTTTATATTTAATGAACACATCGATTGTAAGCTTAGAGTTTTAAAATATATTTTATGTTTTTTGCGATGTAGTGCAAGGAACCTAGTGCATTCCATAACACTAAAGATCGACGTGCTAACACCCGCTGGAAAGATCATTTTTAAATTTTCTTGGTAACCTTTACCGGCGCGTTCGATACGCATCTACACATCGCAAAGTCAATGCGCTTATGCATAATGAACACACCGATTGCTTGTTTATAGTTTTAAAATAAATTTTATGTTTTGGTGGTGTGATACTAAAGAGTACGGCACTAGTACACAGTGCATTTATACCATGTAAACACACTATCTAATGTATGATTTACACCGCATGTTTGATACAAATAGGTGTACCGTATAGTCGGTGTGCTTAGGTGTAATGAACACATCAATTATGAGCTTATAGTTTTAAAAATATTTTATATGTTATTGTGGTGCGCTATGAGGTAGTAGAGCACCATCAATGTAGTGCTCTAAATACAAATAGTCATACTATAAACTCAGTGTGCCTACGTGTAATTAACGCACAAAGTATTAGTTTATAGTTTTAAAATTTATTTTATTCTATGGTGGTGCACTACAAAAGTGTAGTGCAGCATTAGTGCATTGCGTTCAAACCGTTCATCTCACCCCTCCATTGGTGCAACCTGTAACAAATTATAGTGTGCACCTATAAAATCCCTGACCCTCCGACTGGGCAAGAGGATGCTACTTTACACCAATCATACGGGAATCTAGCCCCATAATCATGAACATACATACACATAATGCTTAGGCCAAGATACTTCAAAACATAAAACATACTACGATGCATAATTGTTCATGTACATAGCAGAAGCAAAAAAACATTCATTCAAATACAATTCAGCATTCAACATGTCCATCATCATAATTCATTAACAGTAAATACGATTGCAAAACAGATTAGTCAAGAATACTTATCTTATGAGAACTGTCCCGCAACCAGCTACGTCGATGCAACGTTCCACCCAACCATAGGCCTGCGTGCTCCTTAATCTCTCAGCAATGTTTCCACCCCCGAGCCGAGCATGATTCCCCAAGGAATAAGGAACTAACAGGCTTACACATAGCCAAGGATAACAACACCACAAGGGTACACAGTTCAGCCAAGCCAACACAGTTGGATTTATCAGGCAAACAACAGATCATCCAAGCCAATGAAGTTCGGTTTATCAGGCCATCCAGGAGCTGGGAAAGGCTAAATTATAAGCTGGTGAGCTCCTGAAAGAGCTAGGGACACCTACACCAGAACTAGCCTAACTTCTAGAACACCCACACATACCCAACACAAGGAAACCAGTCCTTTCTCTACAATGCAGTCCCTCAGACCCCGATCTCCCTTCCAGTGCTATTTAGGGGTTGTCGAGAAGAAAGCCAGCCCACTAGCTCTGTCTATGTGGTTCCCAAACACACCAGGTTTGTCAAGCAAATCAGGCCCTCATCACCACTCCATTACCGTCTGAAGACCAACCATGGCATGCATGCAACAAAACCAACAATTTCAGGTTTGACAGGGGAAACAAAAACTGAATCGTTCTTGGCCCTATCGTGGCCAAAACGATTACACAGCAACCTACGGTAGTCCAAATCACAAGGAAAAACCACAGCCAATCAAAATGTGGAGGAAGCCACATCCCACACAACATAGGTACTCACAATAACCCCAACTGATTAGAGGAGAACAACAACCGCGGTTCAGTGATGAAGTCACCAAGCATCACATAGTTTGACAATGGTGAGAAAGGAAAACGATCTCCTGCGTGAGAGTGAACATCTCACAGACTATCAATTGAAGAGAAAAGGGGAGAACGAATGACAAACCAGAAATCACACCCTTCTTAACTCATCTCTTCGTGAAGAAGACCATCCGACCCCCTACGAGTGAGAAGGTGAACAGAGCAAAATGTCTCCCTGAGAATGAGTAGAACCCCCCAAGAGAGTGGCGTAGTCATGTTTCCCTTACCCATGTGAAGGTGGAGAGACGACTGGTGGAGTGAGCATGTGGAAAATACTGACAGTCCTACCACCCACCACTTCCCAGAAATAACTTCCTCAACTACTCAGCAGACATTAAAGGTGGTAGTTGGATGGAACAAGGGAAGGTGAGCAAAACAACTGGGTGGTGACACATGGATTTTCTCCCCATGGGCTCAAGGTTTAACATTCCCCCCCTATCCTTAGAAAATCGTGCCCTTTTCAATTTGGTTGCAGTGAACATAGCTAGTTGGAGTTATTAAATTAAAATGAATAGTTACAGGATGCCACAATGTTAATATGTGTCGTATGTCCCGATATACCGTCGATGACAATTCCAATTCAAATCATAACATAACCAAATTGATGGTGGGGCCTTTGGCTTTAGCTCCTCACCATGATCCTTTACAATATATGTATCATGTATATTTAATGCATTAGGGTCAAAACCGAGGATGTTACAACACCAAATTCTGGGGTGAGCCAAATGGATTGAACGCACCGCAAAAGATTTTTTTTTAAATGGAAAATTAATTATTAATTGCAAAAATTAAACCACTAAAAATTTAAATTTTCAAGTAAGAATTAATTTACCTACTGAACTGTGAGTTGAGGAGGAATCATGGCTATGTATATAGGATTTGATTTTTTTCCCACCATTTGGAAAAATTCAAACTCAACGGAGCAGCCAATGAAAGCAAGCAATGTATCAATAGGGAGTGGAATGAGCACCAATGGCAGGGAATATAGGTGGGTTATGGACGACATCGGTGCAGATGGATTTAACGCACCGTGGAGGGGTAAAAATGATTTTGACTACGTGGTATTTTTTACTATTATAAAACCCTATTCTAGTGCACCCGACAATGGAATGCACAGGTGCATTGTAACTACACCGCCACACTGCATGCAGGTTTTTATATATATTTTATTTTTTAACAAATCCTAACTGGTGTGTTTTTTTTTTTCACACGCATTAGTGTGTTTGTTAATAATGAACGACCCACAATCATTTTTTTTCTTTGGTGTGCTGGAATGTTTTTAAGATATCCCGATGTGTTATTGTTTTAGACGGACTGGTGTGGTAATATTAGACAAACACAATGCCATGGTTTTAAAAAATTTATGCCATTTGTCATAATATATTTTAATCACATGTTTTTTGGGTGTCCTCGGTGTGTTTTAATTATAGATGCATCGGTACCTTCATATTTACAAAACACACCGCATACGTTTTATGAAATTTATGCGCTTTCTGCATATAGTTTTTTTAATTGGTAGTTTTTTCTTCTTCAGTGTGCAACATTGTTTTTTTGGGGTCCGGTGTGTCTTGTTTGTAGACGCCGTGGTGCAGTATGTCAACTAAAATTAAACACTATGATTTTAAAAAAATCCTCACCATTATGCTTAATTTTTTATAATTTCATGTTTTTACGCCGTGCGTCGTCCTTTTTTTGGTTGCCTCGGTGCATTAGTTCTCTAGACACACTAGTGCATTTGTGTCCTTTATGCATTGATACATTTAGTTTATAAATACCGAATAAAAACCTCCGCTACAACCACCAGCCACTCGCCTCTGCTACTTACCTTCATTATAAACATATATTTGATCTCTTTTTAGAGGAGGATTCGCTATAACCTTTGCTACAGGGACTTTTCCTTGTAGTGTAAAATATGTAATGTGAAGTCAAGAATTGCCATTGTATTTGGAGCTTATGCTATTGGAGGTTTCTCGCTTAAAGAGGAAAGTGAACATCATCATCTATTTCATCTATTCTTGTATTTTCTATCTTTACTATGAATTTTCTGGGTTTAAGCATATTACAAGTGGTTTAAGAGCTCTTTCTTTGGCCAAAAAGGAAATATTTTCCAGGGTTTGGCTCTTCAAACAAGTAATCTTGCCATTTTCGCTCCAATTTGTTTTGTACCACCTTAATATTTGAAGCTCATTGGTACATAAAATACATAAGGAGACAACTTGTGTCCAATTTTTAGCTTCTAGATCGCTATAAGTTTTTGATATATACTCAATCAAATTTAAGGGAAGCTTTCTTGGGGTTTGGCCTTCCAAATTAGTCATCTTGGAATTTTTGCTATAATTTTTTTCTAGAAGGTTTTAGAAAAAGAAAATTAAAGGAAGATTAGAATGCAAACTGATCTATTTGTGTTATAGTTTTTAGATCTTAAATCATTGCAAGTTTGGATTTATACCATACAGAATTTAGGGTTCTTAACTAGTCCAAAAACTAGTCTCAAACAAGTGTTCTAAGGAAAACTACTATATCTAGAGCATGCGAGCTCCAAATTAAGTGAGACCTATTTTATAAAAAATAAGACAGACTGTAGTTTCTGTGGTAGAAATTTCAGATTCATATTTGAGAAATTGGACATGTGACCAATCTGTACACTTTTGCATTCTTGAAAGGGACAAAAATAACAAGTGTTGGGAAACTTGCCATAAATTTTTATTGACACATTAGAATTAGTTCATACTTGTGGAATTGAAGAGAAGACATATCATGCCACTGTAGTATGAAGTATTAGAATTAAAGGGGCCAAAATTATAGATATACCTCAGTTAGAAGGCCAGTCATCAAAATAATTTCCAAATTAGTGCTTTTAAAATGTATTTTATTTTAAATTTGCATAAAATTTAACTGAAAGGTATGATTTATGTGATTCAACCTTTAGAAAGAGGAAACATGGGAAAATATGTTGGAATAATCACATTATAATTTTTTGATACTACTGTCAATATATTGGGGTTGGAAGTACACACCATACGTTCAGTAATTTTAGAATTGTAGAAGTCTTGTCCTTAGGATTTGATAGATCCCACCCATGGTGGAACCGTACAAACCACATCACACCAACACCCATCCAAAAAATATGGCCACCCATTATACTATTGTAAGGTTGGACAACCTATAATCTCAATACATAGAACTTAGTGGAAAGATTCAACATATTCAATAGGCCATCATCAATTGGGATCAGACAAGGGAAAATTTTGGATACAAAATTAGATTGTTGGGAGAAGAAGTTGAAAAATGTGATAGTTGATGCCACACATGTAGAAGAACATGGGATTTCACAACATACTGAGCCACACCATGAAGAAACTTCTTAGTCAACACTATTTAGCCAACATGAACCTCGACCTCAGAGAGATAAAACACACTCTATGGATAATTATAGTTGGAATAATTTTCCTAAAGTAGACTTAAACAAGTTTGATGGTTCTAACCCCTCTGGATAGCTTACTCAAATGGAACAATACTTTTCTCTTCATGGTATTGCATATGACATGATGAAACTTAAGTTGAGGGTCTTGTATTTGAATCCATAAATATGGAAATGGTGGGAGTGGCATAAAGAGTCCTATGGGCGCTACATTACTTGGATTTTATTTGTTAGATCTCTCCATGAGCGTTATGAGAGAGATCCTCATTATTTGGGGTGGCCTATCAAGTTATGCCAAACAACACCAATCACATACTTTATTTCAGCCTTTCAGAATTTAGTCATTCATATAGAGAACTTAACTGGTTTATTTCTATAAAGAATGTTTCATTAGCGACTTCAAAGAGGCAATTAAGGCACAAGTCAAAATGGAATGTCTTGCTACTTTCCTGGAGGCATCATAGAGGGATATAGATGTAGATATAATGATAAATACACAAATTATAAAACCCTATTTCATTCCTTTCTCACACCCAACACAAGTAAATTCCTCAAGCACAATTGCTTCTCCTCCCTGGAAGGTACAAAAGTTGTTTGCATCAGAAATGGTAGACTAACAAAGACGATGTATTTGTTATAATTATGATGAAAAGTATACTCTAGGTCATAAGTGTAAAGAAAAAAAGTTATTCAACATTGATGTGATAACAACTGCCATGTAACACCCCAGTTTTGACCCCGATGCATTAAATATACATGATACATATATATTTTAAATAATCATGGTGCATAGCTAAAGGCAAAGGCCCCACCATCGATTTATTTGTGATATGTTTCAGCGTTTGGAATTGTTGCTGATAGTATATCAGGATATACGGCACATATTAAGTTGTGGCATCATGTAACTATGCATTTTAATTAAAAGGACCCCAACCAGCTATGTCGATGCAACTATATTGAAAAGGGCATGATCTTCCTAAGGATAAGGGGGGGGGATTGTTAAACCTGGAACCCATGGGGAAAATCCATGTGTCAACCACCCATCTAAAGAACCCGGATGTTAGTTGAGGGCAGTTATTTGTTGGGTAGTGGTGGGTGGTGGGCCTATACACATGCACCCTCCTCCAGTTGGATCATTCTATTCACGTGGAGGAAAGGAAAAACAACAGGGAACACTTCCACTCTCCCACTCTGACCAGTTTTGCTCACCTTCACGCACCATTTGGAAAAACTCTCTATCGTTTTGTTGTTCATTCCTCACAGATAGGATTTCTTTTCACTGTCCATCTCATGCAAAGACATTGTTGTTTCCTTGGCCTCATGCACAGATTGGGCTCGAGGTATATTCTTCCTCCAGTCTATGCAGAGAATTGATTTCCCTTTTTCCCTCATGGGACTGTGAAATATTTCGGGGGTTTTCATTATGAGATTGGTTGTTTTTATTCCCCTAATCGGTGGTAGCTATGAGTAGCTACATTGTGTTGGCTATGTTTTCCCTCACGCTTCGGAGCGGCTGTAGGTTACCATTGAGTTGTTTTGGCCACGGTAGGTCCAAGAATGACTCAGGAATTTGTTTTCCCCTTTCAAAGTTGTAATTGTGGTTTTTGCTACGTGTATGCAATGGTTGGTCTTAATACTGTATTAGGGTGGTGACGAGGGCCTGATTTACTTGACAAACCTGGTGGGTTTGGGAACCACACAGACAAAGCTAGAGGGCTGGCTTTCTTCTCCACAACCCCTGAATAGCACTGGAAGGGAGGTCAGGGCCTGAGGAACTGTGTAGCAGAGAAAGGACTGATTTCCTTGTGTTGGGTGTGTGTGGGTGTCCTAGAAGTCAGGTTAGTTCTGGTGTAGGTGTCCTTAGCTCTTCAATGAGCTCACCAGCTTAGCATTTAGCCTTTCCCATCTCCTGGATGGCCTGATAAACCCAACTGTGTTGGCTTGGCTGATCTGTTGTCTGCCTAACAAACCCAACTATGTTGGCTTGGCATGTTTTGTTATCCTTGGCTATGTGTAAGCCTTCTAGTTCCTTATTCCTTGGGGAATCATGCCCAGCTCGGGGGTGGCAGCGTTGCTGAGAGATTAAGGAGCATGCTGACCTATGGTTGGGTGGAACGTTGCAGCGATGTAGCTGGTTGCGGGACAGTTCTTATAAGATAAGTATCCTTGACTAATCTATTTTGCAATCATATTTATTGTTAATGAATTATGATGATGGACATGTTGAATGTTGAATTGTATGTTTTGCGTCCATTGAGTATATGTATGATTATGCATCTTAGTATGTTTGATGTCTTAAGAATTTTCCTTCAGTTTATATGTATGTACATGCTCATGGGGCTAGTTTCCCAGATGTTTGGTGTATAGTAGCATCCTCTTCGTCAATCGGAGTGTTGGGGACGTCACAGTGTGGTATCAAAGCTTATTTTGCAGCATGGCCCTGAATGGGCCGTGAAGATGCAATGACAAAGCCATCATTGAAGCATTGGGCCTTAGAGGGCCATGAGAAACTAGTTAGCAGAGGCAGGTTTCCCTCTGCCCAGAAGAAAATGAATGATAGAAAACCTTTTCTTGAAAAAAAAAATTGCTGAAAATTTCCTAAGTGTCGAACTCGTCCGATCATCGGAGGGCTAAGTGAGAATATCCTTCAATACGGTGGAAAGCATAGGTAGAAGGCCATCTAATGAGGGACATGAAGAAGGGATTTCAAAAAAAAAATTCTAAGTGTTAGGCCATCGGCCCATCGGGAAACTTAGATGGATAGACCTCCGATGCAGGCCCCGACAGCGATGGAAGATAAGAGAAGTCGACTAAAATTAACTAAACAGATCGGCGGAATTTAGTTGATCAACCAGCCGAAACGTCGGCAGAGATCCCCTGAAGGCTACCAAAACATCAGCGAGGAATAGTGGCTGGGATCGTCGATGCAGAGAAAAAGGAGGCAAATTTTCCCAAAATTTCACTTAAGGGTTGAGACCATCGACGATCGGCAGAGATTAGCTGACGGGATCGCCGATGATTAGAAGATTGGAGCACCGAAATGACGGCTCCGTATGGCTAAGGATTGCTAAAATGTCAGTAGAATTTAGTGAACGGATCGGTGAAAATTAGTTGATAGGTTTTCCGAA
The DNA here is from genome assembly GCA_001517045.1 of Pseudotsuga menziesii. Taxonomy (NCBI): domain Eukaryota; kingdom Viridiplantae; phylum Streptophyta; class Pinopsida; order Pinales; family Pinaceae; genus Pseudotsuga; species Pseudotsuga menziesii. The sequence goes on from LPNX010925292.1 coordinate 355,518, forward strand.
ACGTCACCGCCATCGGAGACAGTTAGACGATGAAGCTGTCGATGATGCAGAAAGAAGAAGAAATTTTTTTCGAATTTTTTTTTTTGGTCTAAGTGTTGAAACCATCAGCGATCGATGGAATTTAGTTGATGGGATCACTGATAAATAGAGGATGAATTTTCTGAAGTCTAGTGAAGTGGAACGACAATTATTAGTTGAAGGAAGAACCGCAATTTCGGCAGAGATCTTCCGAAGATCACCGAAACGTCGGCGAAACTTACTTCTTTGAGGAGCCAATGCAGAGAAGAAAATTTTGAATTTTTTTTTTGAAGTATAAGGTCATCAAAAAATTATAGAGGATCAGACCACCAATCGGAAAAATTTAAAGGTTTTTGAACCCGCTGTTGTGGCTGCCATGTAAACTACCATTCCAACACCTAGAAGTTTCAACCGTCGATGCTCCGATCGCCGACACAGCGGAAGTGTTTCACCTTACATCACCGATGCATAGTGGATAGAACTTCCGACAACCAATGGAGTATTAAGGTCTACAAAACCCACAGTGGGATTGTTTCCTACCATTGCAGCCGCCTAAGAGACTATACATCCGATGAATAACGTTTCTGATCACCGACACACCGAAGGTAATTGCTGTTTGGATCACCGCAATGTCAGAAAATTTTAGTGGTTTGGGTCGTCGACACAGCAGACCCATTCATTTTTTGATTTCCGACACATAGTGGTTAATTGCTTCGATCCGCCGACAGGTTTGTGGACCATGGACACCACGGTAGGTTTGTTGACCGCCATTACGGATGACTATGGGACTAACCGTCCGATGAGCGAGTGGTTAGTTGCTCCGATCGTCGATGAATTTATGGACAAGGAAACCATAGAGAGTTCATTGGCAACCATTGCGACTACCGAGAGAACTATCCGCCCGAGGTATAGTGGATCCGATCGCCGATATGACGATGCAGTAGTGCTTATCGGTCTCGATCATCGATAAAGGTTTTTGGCAACACCGATAAATGGCTCGGAAGCTTAGACGACTGAAGATCCGATACAACAGAAAATGTTAGTTGTTTGACTGCCGATGAACAGTCCTTGGCATCACTGATAAAGTTAGGAAGCCTAGACAACTATAGATCTGACATGCCAGAGAAAAATAAATGAATCGACCCCCGACGAGTAGCGGAGGAAATTAGTTGTTCCGACCGCCGAAATGTCGGAATGTTAATTGGGATGAGACCTGATTCTATACAAAGAAATTTGGGTTTTTCAAAGTGGACTTCTTAGCAAATTCCAACTGTTTTTCAGTGGATTTTTCAGCAGACTGTCAGTGGATTACAGGGCTAAACAAGAAGAGAAAGATTTCATGTTTAAGCAAAATGGTTATTTTATGATTTTTCCAGGAGAAGGTAAGTAGTTCTTTTTTTATTATCAAGGTATGTATCTAACAGTTGTGTTACTAACACGTTTGTAGAATCATAGTCGCCTTCAAGGGAAGTATTTCAGAAATTGTAGTTTGGTAAGTCATAGGTGGTTCAGTTATGAGAACCCATGATGGATATGATGCTCGGGATTCTTACAAGCATGTGGGAGCTGCCATGAGAGAAAATGTCCATAACGGAAATGATGACATAGAGTCTAATGGAGGGAGATTCCAAGAGACACTGTCAGATGTTGCAGCCACCATAAGAAGCTTGATTAAAGCCCAGGAAGAGCAGCATCAATTGAATGCTGCTATGTTGCATATTTTGACAGACTTGCAAAGAAATATAGACTCTGGATGAGGTACAATAAGACTGGAAGGCAGTAACAGCAGCACTAGGAGAGGGAGAAGGACTTCTAGTGGATCATCTGACTCTAAAGAATCCAGTGGGGATACAAGCTCACCCTCTCGTAAAAGGAAAAGAAGGAGACACCATAGGGATCGCTCTCGAGATGAATTTAAGAAAGTTAAACCTCCTACATTTGATTGGTGAGGTAAATACGGGACAAGAGGTTGAAGCTTGGCTCCTTGGGATAAAGAAGTACTTTCAAGTGCAGGACTATTCGGGAAACATGAAGGCAAGATTTTCCATATTCAATCTGAATGGAAGAGCATCCATTTGGTGGGAACACTTCAAGAAAGTAAAGAGGATTAGTGAAAGGAAACTTAAGTGGAAACAGTTCAAGAAGTATTTCAAGCAGAAATACCTCTCTAACAGGTATTATGATGACAAGATTAAGGAGTTCCATGAGCTGAGATTGGGACAGCAGACCATGGTTGAATATGCAAATAAATTCTTGGAATTGTTGAGGTATGTCCGGTACATTAGAGATGAAAAAGTGAATGTCCAGCAGTTTCTGAGTGGATTGCCTCAGTCTTACAAAGACCAAATTGAGTTTTATGAACCTAGAACTCTTGAAAAAGAAAAAAGGAAGGCTAAGTATTGCTATGAGCAAAGCAAAGGTAAGCCTAATTACCATAAGGCATGGAAGGACAAGAAGAATGAGAAGTTTGACCAAGGAAAGAAAGGTTTCAAACCTTCTAGATTCAGGAATCAGCAGAAGCAGCCATCCCAAGCTACGAGTAATCCAGTTGGAGTGATAGGTGGAAAGCCTAAAGATCCACAACAAAATAAAGGTCCACTCAAATGTTGGAAATGTGAAGGACCCCACTTGCGTAGATATTGTCCACTCAAGAGTGAAAGTGCAAGACCAGCTTACAACATGCAAGAAGCAGAAACAGTGGGTCAAGTAGCAAGGGAAGTCCCTAGGATTTATGCAGCACTGGAGGACCACTAGGCAGATCACCAGTCAACTGTGGTTGAATTTACAGGTAAGATTGTTGAACAATCTGTTTCTATTTTGATTGACCCTGGTTCTACTCACAGTTACATTACTCCTAGAGTAGTGGAGATTTGTGCTTTTAAGAAAGTAAAGCATAGAAAATCTTCGTTAGTTCAGCTAGCCACTGGGTCTAAGAGAAAGGTCAGTGAAGTGGTAGAGAACTTCCCATTGGTCATGAATGGATTGATCACTTGTGTATATCTAAATGTTCTACCACTTGGTTCCTATGATGTTCTCATTGGAATGGATTGGTTAGAAGCTCACATAGTGAAGCCTGACTATTACTATAAGACTTTTGAATGCATGGATGAAGAAGGAAACCCAGTAGTTGTGAAAGGTATTCCAAAGGTAATTTTGGTAAGGCAGGTTTCAACAATGCAATTGAAGAAGTTTTGTAGGAAGGGTTTCTAGTTGTATCAGCTCATATTTTGGAGACAACAGGAGATGAAACTTCTAGGTTGGAGGACTACTAGGTGTTACAGGAATTCAAGGATGTGTTTCCTGATGAGATCCAGGTCTTCCTCCAAAGAGCGACATGGAATTCACAATTGAACTTGTTCCAGGAGTAGCACCAGTGTCCAAGACACCCTACAGGATGAGTACACTAGAGATGCTAGAGTTGAAGATGCAACTGCAAGAGTTATTGGAAAAGAAGTATATACGACCGAGTGTGTCTCCTTGGGGAGCACCAGTTCTGTTTGTAAAGAATAAAGATGGTACACTCAGGTTGTGTATTGATTACAGACAATTAAACAAGGTTACTGTGAAGAATAAATATCCTTTGCCTAGGATCGATGACCTCTTTGATCAAATGAGAGGAGCAAAGGTATTTTCCAAGATTGACATGAGGTCTGGTTACCATCAGGTGAGAATCAAGGATGAAGACGTTCATAAGACAGCCTTCAGAACAAGGTATGGACATTATGAGTTTTTAGTGGTACCATTTGGTCTCATAAATACACCAGCTACATTTATGTGCCTTATGAACAGCATCTTCAACAGGTATTTGGACAAGTTTGTTCTTGTTTTCCTTGATGACATTATTGTTTATTCTAAGAATGAGGAAAAACATGAAGAGCATTTGAGGGCGACATTGCAATTGCTCAGGGAGCACCAAGTGTGTGCAAAACTGAGCAAGTTTGACTTCTATAGAGATAGAATTCAGTATTTGGGTCACATTATCTCAGAAGAGGGTATATCTGTGGACCCTGAAAAGATTGAAGGCATTATGAATTGGCCTACTCCAAGAAATGTGACAGATGTAAGATCTTTTATGGGACTTGCAGGATACTACAGGAAATTCATTGAGGGATTTTCCAAAGTTGCACATGCCATCACTTCTTTGCAAAAGAAGGGGATAAAGTTCAAATGGACATCAAGGTGTGAAGAAAGCTTCCAGCAGTTGAAGAAACTTCTCACCAGTGCACCAGTATTGAAGGTGACAGACCCAGAGAAATATTTTGTGGTATGTACCGATGCATACGGACAAGGGCTTGGAGGAGTTCTTATGCAGGACAACCACGTGATATGTTATGAGTCGAGAAAGCCGAAAGAGCATGAGAAGAACTATGCCTCTCATGATCTAGAGCTTGCAGCCATAGTACATGATCTCAAGATGTGGAGGCATTACTTGATGGGTAGAAGATTTGAGGTCAGGACAAACCATTGTGGTCTGAAGTATCTATTTGATCAGCCTACTCTGAATGCTAGGAAAGCCAGATGGCTGGAGTTTTTATGTGAGTTTGATTTTGAAATCAAGCACATAAAGGGAAAAGAGAATAAGGTAGTTGATGCACTCAGCAGAAAGGTGCAGGAAATGCATGTGGCATCCCTTATTATTTGCCAATCAGATTTGAGGCAACAGATTGTTAATTGTACTGTCGGAGATGAATTGTATGAGTTGGTAAAAGACAAATTGCAGCAGCAAGGTCTTGAGAAGAGTTATGAGGGATATAAGTTGGAAGAGGATGGACTTCTTACTTATAAAGGTAGAATTTATATTCCAAATGTAGCAGATTTGAGGAGAGTTGTTATGGATGAAATCCATCAAGCTCCATATTTTGGTCACCCAGGATACCAGAAGACAATTGCTACAGCTAGGAAGCAGTACTTTTGGCTAGGAATGAAGAAGGATATGGCTGAATACATTTCAAGGTGCATGAAGTTCCAGCAGGTAAAGGTTGATCATCAACACCCAGTAGGCTTGTTACATCCTTTGCCAATTCCATAATGGAAATGGGAAGTTATTTCCAAGGATTTTATGAAATTTTATGTTTTGACGTTTGGAATTGTTGCCGATAGTATATGGGGATATGCAGCACATATTAAGTTGTGGCATCATGTAACTATGCATTTTAATTAAAAGGACCCCAACCAGCTATGTCGATGCAACTATATTGAAAAGGGCATGATCTTCCTAAGGATAAGGGGTGGGGGGGGATTGTTAAACCTGGAACCCATGGGGAAAAGCCATGTGTCAACCACCCATATAAAGGACCCTGATGTTAGTTGAGGGCAGGTATTTGTTGGGTAGTAGCAGGTGGCGGGCCTATACACATGCACCCTCCTCCAACTGGATCATTCCATTCACGTGGGGGAAAGGAAAAACAATAGGGAACGCTTCCACTCTCCCACTTTGACCAGTTTTTCTCACCTTCACGCACCATTTGGAAAAACTCTCTATCGTTTTGTTGTTCCTTCCTCATGGGCAGGATTTCTTTTCACTGTCCATCTCAGGCAGAGACACCGATGTTTCCTTGGCCTCATGCACCGTTTGGGCTTGGGTTATGTTCTTCCTCTGGTCTATGCAGAGAATTGATTTCCCTTTTTCCCTTATGGGACTGTGAAATATTTCAGGGGTTTTCATTGTGAGATCGGTTGTTGTTCTTCCCCTGATCAGTGGTAGTTGTGAGTACCTACGTTGTGTTGGCTGTGTTTTCCCTCATGCTTCAGAGCGGCTGTAGGTTACCATTGAGTTGTTTTGGCCACGATAGGGCCAATAATGACTCAGGGATTTGTTTTCCCCTGTTAAAGTTGTAATTACAGGTTTTGTTGCGTGCATGTAGTGGTTGGTCTTCAGATTGTATTGGGGTGGTGATGAGGTCCTGATTTGCTTGACAAACCTGGTGGGTTTGGGAACCACACAAACAAAGCTATAGGGCTGGCTTTCTTCTCCACAACCCCTGAATAGCACTGGAAGGGAGGTCAGGGCCTGAGGGACTGTGTAGTAAAGAAAGGATTGATTTCCTTGTGTTGGGTGTGTGTGGGTGTCCTAGAAGTCAGGTTAGTTATGGTGTAGGTGTCCTTAGCTCTTCAATGAGCTCACCAGCTTAGAATTTAGCCTTTCCCAGCTCCTGGATGGCCTGATAAACCCAATTGTGTTGGCTTGGCTGATCTGTTGTCTACCTGACAAACCCAACTATGTTGGCTTGGTATGTTTTGTTATCCTTGGTTATGTGTAAGCCTGCTAGTTCCTTATTCCTTGGGGAATCATGCTCGGCTCCGGGGTGGTAGCGTTGCTCAGAGATTAAGGAGCACGTTGGCCTATGGTTGGGTGGTTGATGCGCCCCTTGACTACAATATTTTACTAGGTAGGAATTGGATGTATAGTATACAAGCCGTAGCTTCTTCCCTCTTTCGAGTGATATGCTTTCTGTTTAATGGGAATATTGTTACAATTGATCAGAAGTCATTCCATAATTCAAGTGTCAATGCATCATCGGGAGCTTCTATCCTGATTATCGATCATTCTCAGTTGGCAACTGTGAGTGTGGGCGTAGGTATGTATCCTTCTCTTATGGGAACCTTTAGTTGTCCTGCGCTCGTTCTTATGATTGGGTCTAGTTTTGGTGGGGCTTCATCCTCGTTGAATTTGGTTTATTTTCACACTACCCATATGGAAGATCCTTGGATTCTTCCTTCACCAATTACTTTGAGTGTGCCCATTGAGATAGATGTGCCTTTGCCTGCAACAATGGTGGTGTATCAAGTGAATCTTTATCAGGTTACAGAGCCTAGTCCTTCCTATTCATGGACGGAGGAGGAGGACCCATATGTGTTGCCTGCATGGGCAGTAGAGTCGTCTCACTCACATGATTGCCTCAATGATGTTTTTCCATTAGATGAAGCTATTCTTGAGGCCATGTCGGGGGTTGAGCAACCTTGGGAAGATTTGCATCATCGATCATATTTTCTTCCTAAGCACGATCGTATGGAGTGTGATAACTTTAGGGAGATTCTTAGTGAGAATATTGATAGCCCCGTGGTTCTGTTAAGCTCTCCTGGTCAGATGGCTGATGGAAACATGGCTAATTTATCGCCAACCATTCCTATCAATATTTCTCATGATCCTGGCAAGGTTGAGAATTTCTACATTGGGGCGGGTTGTTCCCCCGATGAGATCAAGGAGTATACCAAGTTTTTTAAAGAGTCTTGCGACATTTTCGCTTGGTCATACAAAGAGATGCCAGGTATTGACCCTCGTATTTTCAAACATGAGATCAAAACGTATCTGGATGCAAAACCGGTTTGACAACGTTTGCATGCGGTGAATCCTAGAAAAGCACCCACCATTAAGGCTGAGATAGAGAAACTATTGAAAGTTGGTTTTATCTATCCCATTCCCTTGAAAGAGTGGGTTTCAAATCCTGTTTCGGTGGATAAGAAGTAGGGAGTGATCCATATATGCACTGATTTCCATGACTTAAATCATGCATGTCCTAAGGATAATTTCCCCACACCCTTTATTGATCAGATTTTGGATGAGTGTGCGGGAAGTGAGGTATTTTCCTTCATGGACGGTTTTTCCGAATATAATCAGATTCAGATCAAACTCGAGAATCAACATAAAACCACATTTATTTGTCCTTTGGGTACTTTTGCATATCAAAATATTCCCTTCAGCCTCAAAAACGCCGAAGCCACATTTCAGCGGGCCGTGACCTTAATTTTTCATGATCTCAAAATAATTATCGAAGTATATTTGGATGATCTTGCTGCTCACTCTCGTTTGAGAGTGCGTCATCCATATCATTTGAGGTTAGTATTCAAAAGATGTCGTCATTAACAAGTCCATTTAAATTCTCATAAGTGCATATTACCCTTACCAGATGTTTGCATGTACTATGCGCTCACGTCTCGCCCCGTTACATCCTATTGTCACCTCCGGTCCCTTCACCAAGTGGGGGCTTGATTTTATGGATTGCAACCCAGCTTTGGTTGGGGGGCATCATCACATTATTGTGGCTGTCGATTAATTCATGAAATGGGTAGAGGATATGCCCACAGTTAAATCCGACGATGAGACAGCCGCGCATTTCATTTTCAACCAGATTATCACCTGGTTTGGCATTTCGAAAGAGCTTGTCACTCACCATGGCAACCACTTTCAGAATAAAATGATGGTAGAGTTGGATTCCAAGTTAGGATATAAGCAAGAGCACTCCTCCTCTTATTTCCCTTAAGCGAATGGACAAGTTGAAGCAGTGAACAAATCACTTAAGTCTATTCTCCAACGAACCATCACATAAAGAAAGACTAATTGGCATATTATGTTATATCCTGCTTTGTGGGCCTATAGAACCGCGGTTAATACTGCCACCGATTTCTCTCCATATCAGCTTGTTCATGGGGTGGAGTCATTTTTACCGGTTGAATGTGAAATCCCTTCTCTGAAGCGAGCTATAGATATTTTACCTAACACTTTCGCATTGGAAGAGCATTTGGTCCACTTAGAGCAGCTTGATGAGCAGTGTCGAGATGCCTTAGTGACTCTAGAGGTTAACAAGCGCGTGTCAAGGTCCAATATGATAATTCTATCCATCCAAGGAGGTTTAATGAAGGTGACTTGGTCCTTTTGTGGGATAAAGCTAAGGAACCCTTGGGGGCAGGGAAATTTATTCCCATGTGGCATGGTCCTTACGTGGTTAAACAAGTCTTAGAGAAAGGAGACTATGAGCTGGTTGATTTTGAAGGGACATCCTTGGTGGAGCCTAGAAATGGGCTCTATCTCAAAAAATACTATGCATGATCTTCATCCAGGGTTGATTCTTATATATTATTGTATAGTTTTGCATTGCATAGTTAGGTTTTCTTATGGTGATCGGTTTTGTTGATTAGCTTTTGTTTCTTATGGTAGATGTCAATGGAGTCTTTTGTTTACATAGGATTCACTGATGGTGCTACCTGCCACACTCAACACTCAGCTTTGGCTGATTGGGTGATTTATACTCCTACAGGTCAAGTATTGTCTTCAGGAGGCGTATGTTTACGGCCTTCTTCAAACAATGTTGTTGAATATAGTGCCATCATTGAGTTATTACGTGATGCCATTGCACATGGTGTTCATTCTCTTGAGGTATGTCTTGATTCGTAGTTAGTGGTTTCATAGATTAATGGCTTGTATCGCGTTAGGGATTTGACATTATTGCGAAGATTCTTACCTGCTATATTGCTAAAATGACAATTTGAGAATATAACATACATTCATGTTCCAAGAATTTTTAATCAAGTTGCTGACTCATATGCTAACTATGTGTTAGATTGGCCCAGAATAACAAACGTGATCCAGAAGATCACGAAGAGGTGATGGGAGAAAATCATCAACATGAGGGTGATCCCCCGCCTGAGGGGAATGTTGCCACACTCTAGTTCCCATTCAACAGCTAGAGGGAATAGCCCCCATGAAAAACATATCGCCATTAGTTTTACCTTGATTTCATGGAAAAGCCGCAAAGGATCCAGATGAATTCATTTTCAAGTTTGACGTACTTTGTCGCAGCTATGATTACACTTCCAGTGAGCAGAAATTGAAACTTTTCCCTGCTACCTTGAAGGATAATGCACTATGTTGGTTAATGAGCCTAGGTGGTGGAACTGTCACCACCTGGGACCGAATGAAATAGGTGTTCCTAGAAGAATACTAGGAGTACTGAAACACAAAGGATAAAAGAGAATAAATGTTCAAGATGGTACAAAGGGACAACAAAAGCTTGGAATATTTTGTCGAGAGGATTTTGTACAATGTGTAGAGAGCTGGACAGACTAATATGGGGTTAGACGTGCTCAAGATAATCCTACTTCGTGGGATTAGGGAATACTTCCTAGACATGTTGAACCTGTTAGGAAAGGGGGATATCTCAAAAGAATCCTTTGAAAAGATTGTTGAATTATGCAAAAGGTATTCCGGAGGATCTTCCAGGAACAACAAACAGGATAAATTTGAACAAGATGTCTTCAACAGAACATAGAAGTCATCTAATAAAGGAGCTACCTGGAAAGAAATAGGAAACCTTCTCGAGAATTTCAAGACAAAAATGATGAAGAAGATCTAACACTCGGTGTATTCTTCCCTAAATGTAGGAAGAAACATCCCCTGAAGGAGTGTCCACTCGACAAACTAGAAGTGTGTCAGCTCTATGAGCTAAACCGTGATACAAAGGAATGTCCTTCACTACCTCAAGTGAAATAATTTCTACAGGAATCAACTCCAGACGTGGAACTAGCATACTTCATTGCCCAGAAAAATCCTTGGCAGCCTCAAAATCAAGGTATGACTCCAGACTCGTTTCCATTTTCAAATAACATGAATAATTGGAATAATATCCATCACACGAATACACAATTCCCTTCATCTTATTCCAACCATCAATGGTATCCTTCTCAACCTCCGATGCAAAATTTTAACTCCTTGAATTCTTGGTCACAGCCACCAAACCAATAGAATTCTTGGTCTCCTAGGTGGAAGAAATTCCATCCAGGAAACCAGTTTCCTCATAAAAAACCTCCTCAATAGTTTCCACATCAACACTTTCCTCATCAACCATACCCTCCTCAACAATACCCTCAGCCATATCAGCAGTATCAGTAGTCACAGTTGCAACTCCAGAATAATGTTGCACCCAATATGCCTATATGACCGCAGCTACCTGCTCAACCTAACCCCAACCCAAATAATAAAGCATTCCATTAGTTTGAGACTGCCAACATGCTCGCTTACTCCAGTTCCCTATAATGACATCTGCTTACGATCAGGGAGGGTAGTGGAGCCTTTGGTCATTGAGGATGTTCCATCCTCTGTGTCTGAAGAAAGGATGAACCAACATTACTTATCCAACACAGCGATCCCCATTATTGAAGACATAGAAAGTCCTACCGAGACACCAGCTAAAACACAAGAAGAAACATCTATCGACACACAGCCTACACAACTGATTAGGGAACCACCATGTCCTGAAAGACTAACACTACAGAAGGCAGTGGAGCAACCTCAATTTAACCTCTTAAGAGAGTTGAAAAACCTTTATGTTAAAATTCCATTACTGCAGGCCCTTCATGATGTGCCTATCTATGACAAAACTGTTCGATATCTGTGTACAAGAAAACCAGGAAGAAAGCCTAGGGATCCTCCCACTGTCCATGTTATAGGGAAATTATCTGAACTGATAATGGGAAAAACCCTCCTAGCCAAATACGACGATCCTGGGAATCCCACCGTCACTGTGCAGATTGGGAATACGTAGATACCAAATGCACTGGTAGATTTAGGCATAACTATTAACGTCATAACTATAGAAACTGTAAGGAAACTTGGGCTCACTAATCTCAGGCCAACCCCTACCATTCTAGAACTTGTAGATAGGTCCACCATCAAACCCGAGGGAATATTGGATGACCTTGTTGTCTCAGTTGATTCATGGGAATATTCGACTGAGTTCTTGGTTTTACAACCCAAGTCGCAGCTAGGAGGACACCCGCTGATCCTGGGAAGTGCATGGTTAGCTACAGTTGATGCTTGCATCAGCTGTCGATCTGGGCCTATGACCATATCAGATGGAACCGAAACAAAGAACCTTACCCTCTATCCTCTAACTCGACCGAGTCTAGAAGCTGAAACTCCATTATGGATGGAGCTAGAGGAAGAGGAGGGCATTCAGCCATTGTTAACAATAGGGAAGGCCTTGACTTTTAAGGATGAAATAGAGGATGATGCCATCAATAATTTCATCAGTGAAAGCCACTTCTATCAACAAATAAATTTATCAGATCCTGAATATTACTCTAGGTCAAGAAGAACAAGAAAATATCACAGAGGAAACATTATTCAGTAACACTCACATAGTTCCAGTGTTGAAAAGTTTGAAAAGTGTTCCAATCGAGATAGAGCCGGGGAAAACCCTGAATATCAACCCCAATCTTACTCTGGATGAACAAGAATGCCTAATCACTCTCTTAAAAAAACATAAGGGGGCATTTTCCTGGGAGTACACAGACATGAATGGTATCCCTTCTAATCTATGCACCCACCACATTTATATAAAAAGTGACTCCCAGCCTGTGTTCCAGCCACAACGAAGGATGAACCCCAATCTTAGGGACATAGTGAAGGAAGAGATTCAAAAACTCTTGGAAGCAAGGTTTATATCCCCAATCTTAGATAGCGAGTGAGTTTCTCCACTCGTGATAGTACCCAAGAAGAATGGAAAATGGAGAGTCTGTGTGGATTACAGAGAGCTGAACGAGGCAACACAGAAAGATCACTTTCCCCTGCCTTTTATCGACCAGGTACTTGACACCCTATCTGGGAAGAAGTTATTCTCCTTTCTAGATGGGTTTATAGAGTGTAATCAAATCCAGATTACTCCTGAAGACCAAGATAAAACCACCTTCACCTGTCCCTGGGTTACCTTTGCATACATGGTGCTCCCCTTTGGCTTATGCAATGCACCAGCCACATTTCAGAGAGCTGTGATTGGCATATTTTCAGAAATGGTTAATGAGAGTATGGATATTTTCATAGATGATTTTACCCCTTATGGAAGTGACTTTGAAGAGGCACTAAAAAAGTTGCAAAAGGTCTTAACACGCTATGAGCAAACCCAGCTATATTTGAGCACTGAAAAGTGCCATATGATGATGAGCGAAGGTGTAGTGCTGGGGCACTTTATCTCTGCTGATGGAATCCAGGTAGATCCATCCAAAATTAGGGTGATTGAAAACATACCCACTTCTGGAACACAGAAAGAGGTAAGTATATTTTTAGGACATGTTGGGTATTATCGAAGATTTATAGAAAAATTTTCCAAACTAGCTTCTCCTTTATTTACCTTATTGATGAAGGATGTACAGTTTGCTTGGAATGATGCATGCCAGATAGCATTCACTGAGCTTAAGAATAGGCTGTCTACGGCTCCTATGTTAAGGGGGGCCAATTGGGATCTGCCCTTCCATATTTCTTCAGATGCCTCTGACACTACCATTGGAGCAGTATTAGGTCAGCGGGATGGTCAAGCACCATATGCAATTTATTACATCAGTAAGAACTTGGCCCCTGTTGAACTCAATTATACTATTACAGAGAAGAAATTTTTAGCCATTGTTTATTCCATTAACAAATTTAGACACTACATCACTAGATATTCAACCTTTGTACAAACTCACCACTCAGCCATCAAGTACCTAATGAACAAACCAGTTACAAATGCTAGGATAACTAGATGGTTGTTACTATTACATGAGTTTGATATTACCATCATTGACAGGCCTGTGAAAGAAAATTTTGTTGTTGATTATGTATCTCATTTTACTAACAGTGATAACAACCTACCAGTTGAGGATTCTTTCCCATATGAACACCTGTTTGTAGTTTCAGCTCATTCCCCTTGGTATGCAGATGTTGCTAACTACTTGGCTACAGGTAAGCTTCTAGAACACTTGTCAAAAAGAGAAAAAAGGAATATTATTCAATAAAGTGCCAGGTATTGTTGGATAGATGGACATCTTTTCTACACAGGTCCTAATCTTGAGATCCGGAGATGTGTAAGGGAGGATGAAGTCTTCCATATCTTGAATGCATGTCATGATGAGCCATGTGGGGGACATTTTGTAGACAGGAGAACAAGTCATAAGGTGCTGAGAATGGGTTATTATTGGCCCAACAGTTTTCATGGATGCCAAGAAATATGTCCAGTCTTGTGACAGCTATCAAAGAATGGGCCAACCTAATAGATTGGATGAAATGCCTCTTCTACAACAGTTGGTGGCGGAACCTTTTGATAGATGGGCCTTAGATTTTGCTGGGCCTATCAATCCTCATTCAAAATAGAAAGCCTACATTTTAGTTTGCACCGACTACATGACAAAATGGGTAGAAGCTGTGGCTTTGGTGAAGGCCAATGACCAGGTTGTAATAGATTTCCTGTATGGAGAAATATTTACTCATTTTGGGATACCCAAGGACATAATCACAGATGGAGGACCACAATTTGTGTCACATAAATTCAAAGTTTTCTTACAGAAGTACCATATTCAGCATAAGATAACTTTACCTTACCATCCCCATGCCAATGGCCAGGTGGAAAGTACCAATAAAGTTATTGAAGCTATCCTCACCAAAACAGTCAGGATCCATTGCAGAGACTGGGCTGACAGACTTCTGAAATCATTGTGGGCATATCGTACTACGTGGCGCAATACTAGAGGTTTCTCCCCTTATGACTTGGTGTATGAAAAAATCATTGTATTTCCCATTGAATTCAAAATCAAAACTTTAAAGCTAGAGATGGAGGTAAACTTAGATGTAACTGAAGCCCATAGGAATAGACTGAATCAATTGAATGAATTTGAGGAAAAATGCATAGCTTTTGTGGATCAGACAACATTAATTCAGCAACAGAGATCCAATTGGCATGATAGGTTCATCAAGAAGAGAGTCTTCTGTGAGGGAGACTGGGCGCTATTATATGATTCAAGATTCAAAAGGGACTTTAAAGGCAAGCTACACACAATATGGTTAGGTCAATATATGATAGACAGAGTATTCGACAATGGTACAGTCTGCCTGGTCACCATTGATGAGAATTGTACACCATTATTCGCTAACGGTCATAGGCTGTGACTGTATCATAACCCAATTTTGAGGGACACATTTGTTTCACAGATTGCAGCTAATCCGGGATACCAATTGGAGCAAGGGAAAGAATCTTTCTCTTCCCCTATCAATCTTTAGAAAGACACTGTAATTTCCACACAAAATTCTTGTACATAAATAAACTAATGCTTAGGTCCTTTTTCAGTTTTTTTCCTTTACACTTGATTGTTTTTTTTAGAATCTGTGTAGGAATTTATTCAAGGAGTAATGGTTATGGCTGGGCCTGACAACCATAAGCCCCTATGTAATTTTATGTTTTATAGAAGAGCTCCTTATAGAATAAAATTGGAATGATGAACAGCTCGGCGCGGGTGCAACTCTGCAAAATTTTCCTATTTTTCTATCTCGTCGTAGCTACAACACCATAAAACCTTGCCTATTTTTATGTCCCCTCGCAGCTGCAACACCGTAAAACCCTACCTATTTTTCTCGTTCCGCAACTGCAACACCGTAAAGTATCGACCATTTTTCCATTATAGTAGCCACGACTCCATTAAAATTTTGTCGCCCATGATTTTGCTGATTGAGGCTTACTTCACAGCTTTAATTATTATTCTATCAGGATCTACAAGACAACTTTTGGTTTGATGGGAGAAATATCATGGTAGCACGCACGCAATAATATTTAAATTTGAAGGATGCATTGATACGTTGTATTACTCCGAGAAGTTACGGTTCATCCCATAATTACTAAGGTACGGTTCTGGTTATTTACATGATTAAGCATTAAGAAGATTTGACAGAGTTAATCGTACCTACCTTTTTATATCTATTGTTGCACCCATACTTCATTAATTGTCCCCTCCCACAATCTAATGGTTACTCAAATTTATTTCACAACTGCCACTTTTTCCTAATTTGGGGCAAAATCTTACCAATGATTCTATGCTTAACTTTCCAAATTTTCCAACTTCAACCTCCATTGTTCGTGCATGTCCTGTGCTGAAATCTCCATTGTTGGATCCTGCAATTTGCTAAGCCGATACTAGAAGTTAGAAAGAAAGATAACATGGGTATCTCGGCCCGGCATGAACCTCCAAACACATAGGCACTGTGAAAGAATGCTGAAGCTTTTGCTATCTTTGAAGTTGCGGGTTGGACTGAGTTTTTCCAATGTCTTAATGGTTTTCATCATGAGACTGCTCTGTAATTTGTCGTAAACCTTACAAAAACCTACTCAGAGGTTAGCGGTTTACGGATAGAATTTTCTGAGGTGATTGTAACTAAGGTTACCGGGCTCCCGCAGGTAGAAAGAGCTTGGTTTGGAAGAACTCCCAATCTTGCCGCAATACAAGAATATTTGGTGGCAAGTGAACAATTGCATCCATCAAGATGGGGGATGGAATTACAGTCATTGCATCACCCATGGGACCAAGTGGTCATCTTCCTCAAGAAGTATATCACCTACGAAGGTAGGTACCAAACTGTCTATTATTCTGAGTTCCCACTGATGTCTCATTTACGCCACATAAATCTACTTAACATTCCATTTTTTCTATTTAAAGACCTGCATCACATGGTGGGATTTGTCAGAGCACCTAAGCATCCATATTATTCCCTTACCCATCATGGCTTCATTAAAATTTTAATCTTAAGGGCCCTAGCTCAAAGAAATCAAACATGGGAGCAATTTACCAGCCAACCTCAAATAGCCCAGGGACCTATACCTTTGCCTAAGATTCCCATCAGAGAAGTAAGGGAACCTATACCTTTGCCTATGATTCCCATCAGAGAAGTAAGGGCACCTACACTTCTGTTGAATGTCCAATTGGAGGAAGAGTAGGAGGACCAAAGTCCCTCCAATTTAGTTGGGGGGGAAGTTAAGACAGGATCAGAAGAAGGGGAAGAATCGGTGGAAGATGTAGCAATAGAAAACCCTATAAGATGTAGCAATAGATAATTTGGGAGCTCCAATAACTGAAGTTGAACCTAGAGCAGCATTGGATGTTGTGACAACTGAAGCTGACGCTGTGGGAGTTGTGGTTACAAAAGAGAATAAATAAATCATCACCATCGAATCCTCTCCTGAATGGAGGGGAACTTTAATTAAAGAAGAAACGGAGATGGTAGAGGAAGGAGAGGATGCTAAAATAGGAAATATTCCCTCTACATCTACTTCAGGGTTGGAAACCCTTGTACCTTGAAGGAAGAGAAGAAGGTCAAGAGAATAAATACAAGCATGTCGACCAGTGAGGAGAAGGAGAACGAGGTCAGTCACAGCAGCTGAAACAGCACAAGTAAAATGGGAAGATATTGAAGCAAACATAGAATTCCCCATTTGAGACCTAGGACAAACAATGCCCCACGGGATCTTGTTGAAGAAGAACCTCAACTTGAGGGGCTTTTGTATGAAAATGGGTTACTGAAGGAAGAAGTGCAATCTCTTCAGAAAGAACTGGAAAATTGGAAGGAGGTATGTAAGAAACAGGTAGAGAGAAGGTTGCACACACTGGTAGAAGCTGCAGACCAGTTAGAAGGATCATCTCCTGCTAAGGAGGATGAAGAAGTGGAGAAATTAGTTTGCCCTGCATGTGGGGAAATTTTTAGTCAATCAAGTTACACAGACATATTGCATGCATTTGAGACCCAAAATCCTGCACCAGCAGCTAAAGAAGAACAAGAAGCACCTGATGTAGAATTAAGGAAAGAAGATGAACCAGAAGTAGGATCAATCCCTGATACAGAATTGGAAGAAGATAAGCAATTACAGTCCCAGCCATTAGAATTGATGGGTCACCTAATAAATGGAATATTGAATCCAATCATAGTGCTTCCACACAAGAGCCAACACCTTCAAAAAAATTTGTTGACTATGCCATTCAAAAAGAAGTAGGTGAACCAGAGATTGAGGTAATTCCTGGTCCAAACTTAGAATTCTTGACTGTGACCCCAGAACCATCTCAGGATACAGAGCTAGTGGAGGATTCCCAACAGAAGGAAGATATTGAAGTCAATCAGGATGTTTCTACATAAGAACTAACATCCTCATAAATCCTTCCTGAAGCTCCATTTCAATCAAGGACAACTGATCCTGAGGTGGAATTGATCCCTGATATGGAGTTGGGAGAAGATGAATAGATGCAGTCACTGTCATCAGGGGACACCGAGGTATTTGGGGAACAGTCTTATCTTTCAGGAGATATGGAAGTAACTCAAGAGCAATTAGCAGCATGAATAAATCGAGGGACAAGATGCTAGTACACAAGAACCAATAGTCTTGCAGCCCCCTGTCAAAGCCACGGCTGAAATCTAAGTAGTTGTAGCTGAGACTCAAGCAGATGTGGAAATTGAAATTCGGGAAGAAGTTGTTACACAATAATCAACCTCTTCACAATTGAATGTTGAACCTGCTGAAGGAAAATTTCAAGAAAAGGATTCTACCACACAAGAACCAACATCCTCGGAATTAATGGTAGAAGTACCCACATAGGCTGAAGTTGAAGAAGGGGATATTCAAAAAGAAGATGTTGTTACACAAGAACTAGCATCCCCAAGAGTAGTTGCAGAAGTGCCTATGCAGGCAGAGACCGTTGAAACATTAATAAGAAAAGATGTCGTTACACAAGAACCAGCATCCCCAAGAGTGGTTGCAGAAGTGCCTATGCAGGCAGAGACTGTTGAAACCTTGATAGAAGAATTTGTTACACTCGCAATGCAGCATGTTCAAGATGAAACATCGGATGGCAATGGATGCACTCAATTTTCCCAGAACTTTGTTAATCTGGACTCTGATGATGAGGAAAATGCAGGAGATGAAAGAATCCAGGGGCTAATTAAAGAGATCTCACTGTTAAAAATGGAAGTGAAGAAATGGAAGAGGCAGGTGGATAAGTACCAAGAAGGGATGATCCCCCTCATTGATCACGAGAATACTATCAGAGAACTGAGGGAAAAATGGGTAGAAGAATTAATGTTCCATAAATTACGATGGGAAGAGATATAGAAAGAATTGAAGGACCTGAAAAAGTTCAAGTCTATGCAGGTGGAGAAGGACCAGTTGTATACTCTTTCCCAAGAATTGTTAAGCACCATAGTGCCATCTCCTTCTTACCTTGTTTTTTTGTTTGAACAGTCTATTTTGTTTAAATTGAAAGCAGTAAAGGAGGGGAGACCTTATGAAATGGCAACCTCAACCTAGTTTCTGGAAACTTTTATGGAAAGTAATTTCGTTGAGTAGAACCTACTCTATGAACTTTACTTACATGAAATGGCTTGTCCCTTGGACCACCATTATAACCCTACCCCTTACTTTGGAGATGTTCAGCTAAGAGCTTTTGCCTCCTTTGTCAGCAATCATGTGCAGTGGAAAATATCTTTCCAGGCCTACTCTCAGAATGAGGCCAACGCTAATCTTTGGGTTCAAAGTGAACCTCAATCTCCTCACCTTCCCTTTGCTCTGTAGATACAAAGGCTTACATCTTCCATCAAGACCCAGCAAATAGTTGAACTTCAAGAAAGGGTCATCTCCAAGTGTGTTGGCCAAATTACCATGCAGCAACAATCAGCTTTGGAAGGCAGTAAGCATAGATGGCAAGTTGCTCCTTTATAATTACATAATAGGGACCCTTACTATTTCATAAACTTTAAACATGTTATTTCGAGGGTCGAGGGATATGTGTGATGTATAAGGAAGTGTGAAGCTAATTGGTTGGGACTCAAGTTCAAATTTCGTCTTATCTGGTGGCCATCAAAACCAAGAGCAGTGCTAGAGATATTGGGTTGCCTACAATGGATTTCTAGAAGCACAGGGATCACCTGAGCTCCCTTGTAACTTTTCCTCTCTCCATGAACAAAGTACAAGGCCAGATTCATATTCGAAGTAATGGAGATTGTTGCATAAGGACATGCAACAGGACAGTTGGGGGGAGATGTTGGGCCTATAAATGACACCTTTTTTACCACACTTGCTATACTCTTTTTGCCTTATCTTATCCTATTTTTAGGCACCTAACAGATTTTTTTCATTCATCAGAGCCATGATCCCTCATAGGTATTATTACTTATTGTTTTATCTTATTAATACTTATGATTGTAATAAACAGGGCTTTACCTCTTGAATTATGCCAATAAGTGGATTTTATGAAGATTGTTCAAAACATGAAGGATACAGGTGCGTCAGGCCAAGAAGTTTCTAGAAGAAATGAACATCTATTGCCAGTTGTTCCCATAGACTTCATCTTTGCAGGTGAAATGCAATCAAAGATCCTCATGCTACGCAAGATGCAATAGCCAAGGCTGCAACATACTCGGCCTCAGCAGCGCGCCATTATTCAAGGGTATCTGCAACCGACAGAGTAATTCTTGGTCGGGTTCTGTTATTTCATTATCATCTCATGCAACATACTTCCTATATTCCTTGCTTATATTTCACCCACAATTGTAGCAGCGCATTGTAATAGGGCAGCCTGAAGATCATAGATCTTCATGGCTGCCCGATATTAGTGGGTAGAGGTTATGAGATTGATGTATAAATATTAGGAATTATTCAGAGCCAAGGGTTGGAAAATAATTGATCATATTGTATAAGCTGTGACAGAGACTGTACTTTCATTCCATCATCTAATACAAGGAGCAGAATTCTTCTGATTTTTGTGTTTTAACTTGTGTTAGTCTGCAGTGTCTCTGTTAGAAGGCTGGGCCCGCCTTCCTACAGATATTGCCAAGTTAATTAGGTATTTATCTCTTTTGTCATGTGGTGTGGATGTTACAGTAGATTTATTCTTTTATAATAGCTACAACAGTAATGATTCATTGCATGTTTCCTCAATCGATCAGTAATCGCATTTCCTGTAAGCAGCAGCAGAGTGGTATGACAGTCAACTGTGTAGACTAATTTTTTTATGCACTTGTGTGATAGTTGTAACAGCCAAGCTCATTCCCATTTTCTTTCAATTACTGTATTTCTTGAGTTTTGCTAATTCAGTCCATTTATAGTTAAAATTGTTGAGTTCAATTTTTGCATTTTAGATTACTAGATCAAGTTGGATTGAGGTGGTTATAATGGATCTTCAGATGGCCTGGTAAATTAGGATTTAACTTTCTGCAAAAGTCAGTCTAGATGTTTATTTCCTGAATCTTTCATTTCTAGATCAAGGTTGTAGAAAGGTAATCATAATTCTGCATTCTTAGGAAGGTAATTTAGATTGAGTTAATCATGGGAAGAGTTGGGTTGAACAGATAGGTAGGATAGTTTATTCACAGTATCAGCTACTTAGTGTTTAAGCACAGACAGTGTAATTTATCTTTGCAACAAAAATACTTTCTTGGGTTGACAATTTATATTGAACATTCTGTATGTTGGCTTAATTAACTTGCATATAGAGTGCCCAACAATGAAATATACAACCATGGCTTTAATTGTGCCAAATAGGCGCATTCTACAGCTGAGTAGGGGGGAGATGTGTAACTCCTTCCATACTCATCATGAAGGTGACAAGTGTCATTTTAAAAAAATAATAAAATATTATAAAAAATAACATGTGAGCTCAGATTAGATTGAAAATATTTACAAT
>LPNX010925292.1:377995-409629 GCA_001517045.1 Pseudotsuga menziesii
CGCTTGGAAGATCCCCTTTTAAGATGGATATATGCTAGTTTATAAATCAAAACTACCTACCTATGTACAAACCATAAAATAAGGTGAATAAATACTAAGCATACATTTAATTTGTTAACTCCTTCATATAAATCCTTATTGTCTCAACCAATTCTAAGATGGATTTTAACCTCATAGAAATACGGAGATGCATACTTCAATCCAACTTAATTAATATAACATATTTAATTCTTTTATTACAAATGGAAAATAAGATTCTATATTAAAACCATTTTTTTCTCCTAAAAAAGATTCCATACATACACCATCCTTAAAGCTGTATTTTCTCTCTTTTTGTCATTGAAAACAATTTGCAAACGTTATAACAAAAGTGTCATAAATTAATGCAATTATAATTCTTTGCATTATAATTTATAACAAAACATCATGAAATACAAACATTCAAATATTCATGGAGAATGGTTTAAAAAAAACAAATATTGATGGAGAAATTAGAGACCACCTTAAATTTTCTTGTAAATTTCATTGTTAGCAAGGCCATAAATTAAGTCATTGTAGAGAACCTTATGTTTTCCTATAAATTACATTGTTATCAAGGCCATAAATTAAGTCATTGTTATCAAGGCCATAAATTAATTGAACTTAATTGAATGATATAATAAAAAAAGATTACATTAATCTAACAAAAATGCCATAAATTAATGCAATTATAATGCTTAACATTATTCATAACAAAAACAACATAAAATACAAGCATTATTGCAATATTAATATAAAAATTAGAGAACACCTTCAAGAACGAAATAATATGTTAGCCTTTAGTTTCACAAAAATAAATTTGAATCATGCAAGTTCTTTTCATGGTGTATTTATATGTATACACAGACATAATACAAGTAATTTGGACAATGAGATATAATCATTACATACAATCATATATTACTTCAAAGACATAAACCATATTCTGCATCATATTGGTTGTTAACCAACTGAAATTTTTTAAACACTACATCCAATAATTAGCTTTCCATTTCCATCATCATAACATGAAAAACAAACAATATAATTAGACAATCAAATATAACAATAATAAAATGATATCGCAATCTGTAAATGATGAAATAAAACATGTACATATCACTCTTTGTTGCCATCACTCTCATTATCTTCCTCGGTTGGCATGCTAACATTGTTATTCTCAAAAACATGTTTAGATCTAAGGTCGTGTCTTAATATGAACCACCAATCTCTATCCAACACATATGGGTAAAAGAACACTTGGTTGCAGTTTTTTGGGAAAACATAAGGATCCTTACTTTCATCCCACATCTTTCTAGAGTTTATACATATCAACCCACTATCACGATCTTCCTTTACATTATTCCTTTCGAATGTATCCCACCACCTTCAGCTAAAAATAACACATTGGAAAGTTGACAAGTCCACTTGAATGATCTCTTGTATAATTTCAACATAACCCAACATCCCTCCTATCAAGTTCGATCACAGTGGCTAGCACAACTAGATTGGTCGAACTTGACTTCCACTCCACAATCTTGTGTAACACGCCCGTCGTCAACATCCTCGATGCGAAAATGATGTCCATAAGCCCACATAGATGGGAACGAATGCAGTTTTAAGAAAATTTAACAAATTATGGTGTCATATGTTTAATAACCCAAGCATTAATATATTAAATATAGATGTTACAGTTCAAAGTTCCATTATAAAGTTAGAAATATACATAAATATTTTATTACTGAGTTGTTGCACCCAACCCCAATGTTTAGCGCATCCTCCTCTTCAAGCGGGTAACGACCAGATGCACCATATTTCTCTCTAACTTGGTTTGCAACCTGTTATAGCTGATTTCACCACTCCAGGTGAATCACACTTATATGGCCTTCCCCTATCCCACTGCAGACTCCTTAGACCCCTTGGACCATTTTTTGTCCTTTGATGTTTCTTTGACCATCCCTAAAAACATGTGAAAAATGATACACGCGACTTTTAAACCCTTAATCGTGTATATACACGGGTTTGACCACTAAAACTGCGTACATCGGGATGTGTACAAAATACAAATACTTTTGGAGTTTTCCTTGACATGGATCCGACTCACTTGACTCCTGGCCTTCCCTATGCTTTGAGATCGCTCGGATTCGACCTTTCATTACCCCTTTGAAAAGCTATATAAGGAACTCTATGGTACATTGAAGGCATATGAGAGAATTGAGAGCAAAGAAACTATAGTCCATTGTTTCCGGAACTTATGCTTGAGTCTGCATCCCTTTGTCCCTTAGAGCACTTTTGTGTTCTTCCCAAGCTTGCCTTTTGCTTGTGAGCTTGCTATCGAGAGATGGAGGATTGAATTGGTGGAGGCCCAAGTGGGGGATTCATTTTCTCCGATTCGCAGACGTGCCGACAGAGGTTGTATCTATTGTAATATCTGATTTAATATTAATAGAAATATCTTTTCCTATCCAATAATGTATGTTTGAATGAATACTTTATCCATGGATGTTTTCAAATGCTTATACATTGTTGATTATATATGCTAGAATAGATCTAACACCAATATATATAGTATGCTTGTATTGTTTACTTGTTGTTGAGGAAGCAATCTATCAATTCAAGCTGAAGTTGGAAATCTCAACGGGGATCTACTTCAACCGTCTGGAATAAGGTATGAGGTCTGATCCTTTACTGTTAGATATTTAATTTCTATTGCATATTGGAAAGGATTGATTTCTGGAGTCAATCTGTCTGTTGTGGTACCCAAATCCATAGGAATTTCTCTCCGTAATAGAATTGGCAACTCCCCTGGGGAGTTCCTAGTAGTTGTCCTTTGGGGGTTTTCTATCGGCATTCAATGACTTTGAATTGCTCTTTCTCTCTTGTTTCTGTGTCGGGTCTGCGGGCATGTTTTCCTGGTAGTGTCTGATTGGTGTGAAGTTTGTCTCAGCTTGTCTATTTGCCTTGATTTTCATGCACCTTTCTTCCTGTACGCGAGTTTTGAACTCACAGTCGCATATACACGCGGGTTTCTTTACTATTTCCCTGTATACGCATGGGTTTACTGCGAACAGTCGCGTATTCCCTTAGTTTTGCATTTTAGTGGAAGTTAGATGGTTGTTGGGTGAGTTGTTATGATTGCTGAGTCTCCTTTGATACTACCGGAGTCTGTATACACCTCTGTTTCTGACTAGAGACATTTTTTTAGGGTAAATTTCTTTTTTTTTAAGAATGTTCTTGTCATTGCATTTTCGATTTTTTGTTTTGGGATTAGTGCATTAGACTTCTTTTACCTTGGTGCTTTGCTTGAGTGCTGCTTGAGTGTGATTTTAGAGTCTAGGGGGTTGTAGAATCATTCTTTTGCTTTTTATATCTCATTTTATTTCAAAAAATCCAAAAATATTTGCTTGTCATCATATATTGCATTTTGCATTTTGCACAGTATTTGCACTAGATTGGCTTTGGAGTATTAGTCAGGATTTCATATAGGAAAGCTTACATCTATCATTTGAAGAAAATTGTGCATTTCACGTAGTATCATACCCTATTTTCATGGACACAATGCATTTGCATTGATTGTTAGGTGTGCATTTTACTTCATGTGGTGTCATAACACCATTCGTTGCACAGCCATATCCCTCTTTTGAGTAATAAGGCCAATTAAAATCAACGCTTAAATAAAATGAACTACACTATTTTATTTGATAGGGTTCACCAACAAGATTAGGTTTTAGGGTCTTGGAATAGTTCATTCTGAGTAAATTCTCCAAGACCACTAAACAAAAACATGTATGTGTTTGTCTAGGTGAGTGTGTGAAATCCTTGGTATAACCAGTGTTTCTCAGGATCCTCCTCTCAAAAGGGAGTTAAGCATGAGGCAGTGTGAGTGGTTATTGATTGGGATGACCCCTAGTCATAACTGAGTAGCACTGGAGATATTCCCAGGATTGTATTCGTATCTGGGGGCTCTTTCGAGAGTTTCAGGCTTTGCTACCCTGCCCATACGATCAATCCCGCCTGTGACTGTCTACCTGAGCATTGATTATATTGAGGTGACCTTAGTGGTTTTACCTAGGATATCGAGGGGGTACTTTGCAGGGGTTATTCTGCAGGTGTCCCGGCTAGGTTGGGGTCAGACAGCACAGTTGCTTTACACGTTGAAGCTGAGGGCCACAATAATTGGTTACGTACCTCTGCTTGTTGTGTATGGGAGTCTCAAGCCTCTCCTAGGTGAGACATACCTGCTTCATTCAGGAGCTCACTTATCCTACCCTTGATTGCTTGCATTTGGCTTTAGATTTTATTGGTGATTGCTCTGTGCACGATAGCTTGCCTAGGGTTTGCGTAGATAGAGAGTATTTTCTATTTTTTGAGTCATTATGGATTCGGGTGCGGATCCTCGTTGTTCTCATCGTTTAGCAGGACTTCCACCTTCTACATCTCCTCCTCCTTTGGGAGAGAGAAATATACAGTCCAGGCGGATTACATTGCACATTGATTCACACACCATGGGAGACCAAGTTGAAGGTATTCCTGAACCACCTTCTCTCATTCACGTGGAAGATGGGGGAGTTTACTCCTAACTATTATCCTTCACCCGACTTGACTGAGTTAGGTCCTGTGATTTCTAAGATAGGAACCTTTCATGATAGAACTACTTACTCTAGGGTTGATTGCCCATTGACGCATCGCTGGTATGGAATGCCGGAGGATGATGAGACTCATTTTGAACCCGCCACCACTAGTTACGGTAGTTATGGTATGTCTGGTTTTCCCATACACGATTTGGCATTTCATGTCGAGTCTAAGTTCGAGCCTAGAACTATGCCTAGGGGCACTCTCATTCCTTACCATGCGGAGAGGTTTGGGAGCACTAGTCACATTGCGCCTTCCATCCCGGTGGTGGAAGCTACATCTCATATTCCTCCTAGGTCTAGGGTTAGTGATCCTATTAGGATACTAGATCCAAGACGAGTGACTATAGGGAATAGTATGTACTTAATTACACAGATCCCTTTGTCCTCTGTCTCTAGTTCTTCGAATGTCCACCCTCCACCTCATTCACGTGGTCCTTCGAGCTGAAACGTTGCTACGAGTTATGTCCGTACTGCAGTTACTAGACTGGTTGTGTCTCAATTTCATGCATCGCCCGTTGTTTCGGGAGGTCATTCTCATACTTCTATAGGTCAGATTCCTACTTCCGGAATGTATATTCCTACTTCCGGAGCGTATTTTCCTACTTATGGAGTGTCTCATGGGACATCTCATGCAATGACTTATGGACCCTATTATGGGACGCAGTATGGACAAGGTTCTTCACCTTATGGGGGTGGGTATCAACAACCTGTTTACTCTCCAAATTATGGCTTTGTAGCTCCGAATAGTCAAGGTCCACCACACTATGGTGCTTCCATGCCACCCTATACGGGTCAAACGGGAGGAGGGCACTATGGCCAAGGCCATGGTGGTAATCAGACCTATGTCAATCAAAACTATCAGGGAGTAGTCCATCGACCTCATCATCCTAGGCTCCCTTTCCTCGCGACGCTAAATCTTCCTGACTTGTTGAGATTAACGAACGATCATGTAGCTCATGACCCAGCTTGGTCGGCCGTCCCTACTAAGCTTCCCTCGAACATACCCAAATTCAAGGGAAAATTGGGAGAGGATCCGAGCGAACATGTTACTACCTTCCACCTATGGTGCTCTTTGAATTCCTTACATCAAGACTCCATCTGTTTAAGGCTATTTCAATGCACCCTTACAGGGCCTACCGCGGAATGGTATATAGAGCTACCTAGGGGGGCATTCACTTTGTTTGATGACCTAGCGATGACTTTTCTTAACCACTTCCAGCTACCAGTGTGTTATGACATTGGTACTAAACTCTTGTCGACATTTCAGCAGGATAAAGCCACACATATCTCAGATCATATCCAAGAGTAGTGTAGATGGAAGAGGTTAATTAAAGCCTTTATACCACCGGAATTCCTCCTTGAATGGTTCCTTAAGTCGTTATTGTCGTATATATTGAAGGATGTTTCTACATCCAGAGTGCAGAATGAGGAACAAGCGATTTTTAGGGCGCAGGAACTGGACTTGATTTATGCTCAATCCAGTTTGTTATATGAGATCATTCCCAATGCTCCGCGTTCTAGTTTCGACCACAAAGTTGAACCTGGACCACATGCCGATGGCATTGTTGGTTGTGCAAGTGCTAAACCTGTGGATTCGGTTGCAAAAAAAGTTAGTCAATTGTCAATCAACCAATCTGCTTCGGGACAAGCCACGGCTTTGTCTCAACCCGCCCAAACAGCGAGTGTACTTTCCGTGTAATCGTCGGACCAGAAGGGTAACCAGCAGCCCGGATGAAATAAAAAGAAGGGTAAGAATAATCGTAAGGGTGGGAATAGGAATGAGAATGCTAATAATAATGACAAGAACACCCATAATTCTAGGGGGGAAAGCAAGCTAAACGTAAGGTTAAATTCCCTTGCAAGTTGTGTAAGGACGATCACCTCACTTACTTGTGCCCTCGTATCGATGAAGCCTCGAGATTCTTGGCACAGGGCCCAGCTGTGCTAACTAACCCTTTACCTCACAATCAAAATATGAACTCGAGGACCCATGATCAGTCTGGTGGTGATCAAGATCCGTCGGAGGGTAGTGGTCATGGTTGCATTAACATGGTTCGTGCTGTGAAAGTTGTGACCCATGCGAAGGACTATGGTTCGTCACAACCCAGCCCAGGAAAGGAACCCGATACACCAGGGTCTCCTTTGCATATTGAGAAACCTGTGGATAAACCTGAAGCTGCACCTCGCATTCCTAAGGGATTCCTTAAGCGTTCGGGGCACAATCCTAATGCCCGAGCTTCCCAGAACTATTCAGTTGTCAAGGATTTGGGCCACACTCCTTGTGTGATGTCTGTATTGGAAGTGCTTCAGAATTGTCTTTCGCAAAGGAAGGCTTTACTTTCTTCCCTTGGTGTGAATGATGATGATTCTTCCTCCGTGATTAAATTTGAAACTGCAGGACTTCAGCCTCGCTTGCCTTACTATGTGTCTCTTTTGATTCACGTAGAATGTCTTAACATGACCTCCAAGCGCACTGTGATTGATGAAGGCACTGCCACTTCTATGATGTCTTTATCATGTTGGAAGGGCTTAGGTTCCCCTGAGCTGTCTAAATCAGCGACCATGTTAACTGCGTTCGATGGGATATTGTTTAGGCCACACGGGATTCTTCCTTCCCTTAAGGTCCATTTGGGAGGGAAGACCGTTGCGATAGAGGTCAAGGTGGTTGATGCACCCCTTGAATACAATCTCTTGTTGGGTAGGAATTGGATGTACAGTATGCAAGTCGTTGTTTCTTCCCTATTTCGTGTTGTATACTTTCCATTGAACGGGAAGATAGTCACGATTGATCAAACGACATTCAAGAATTCATCTGTTACCACATCTTCGGGAGCTTCGATCACAATCGTTGAACACTCTCGACCGGCAACTGGGAGTGTGGGTGTAGGCATGTATCCATCCCTCATGGGAAGCTTTAGTTGTCCTGCACCGATCCTTATGATATTGTCTAGTTCCGATGAGGCTTCGACATCTATGATATTGGTGTCTTTTCACACGAGTCATATGGAGGATCCTTGGATTCTTCCTATACCGAGTACTTCGAGTGAGCCCATCGTGATGAACGTGCCATTGCCTGCAACTATGATAGCTTATCAAGCTAATCTAGAGTGTGTTGCAGAGCCCAGTCCTTCCTCTTTGCAGACAGAGGAGGATAACCCTTATGTGCTGCCGGCATGGGCAGTGCAGTCTTCTCATGCGCATGACTGCCTTGATATTGTTTTCCCTTCAGATGAAGCCATTATTGAGGCCATGTCGAGAGTTGAGCCACCATGGGAGGAACTCCATCATAGATCTTAATTTCTTCCTGAGCTTGACCGCTTGGAGCGTGAGGACTTTAGGGCGGTTCTTAGTGAGAGAGTTGGTAGTCCTATGGTTCCATTAAGCTCTCCTGGTACGATGGCTGATGGAAACATGGCAAACATATTTTCAACGATTCTTATCAATATCTCTCGTGATCCTGGCAGGATAGAGAATGTCTATATTGGGGTAGAATGTTCCCATGCTGAGATTCAAGAATACACCGAGATATTTAAAGAATTATGTGATATCTTTGCTTGGTCTTACAACGAAATGCCAAGTATCGACCCTCATATTGTCAAACACGAGATTAAGACTTAACCCAACACTAAGCCTGTTCGACAACGCTTGCGTGTGGTGAATCCTAGGAAAGCACCTGTAATTAAGGTAGAGATAGAGAAACTGTTGAAAGTCGGTTTTATCTATCATGTTCCCTTGACAGAGTGGGTTTCAAACCCCGTTCCGATGGATAAGAAGAAGGGAGTGATCCGCATATGTATTGATTTCCGTGATTTGAATCGTGCCTGTCCTAAGGACAATTTTCCCACACCATTTATTGATCAGATTTTGGATGAGTGTGCGGGTAGCGAGGTTTTTTGCTTCATGGACGGCTTTTCCGGATATAATAAGATACAAATTAAACCTGAGGACCAACATAAGACTGCATTTATTTGTCCTTTGGGAACGTTTGCATATCGAAAAATGCCTTTTGGCCTTAAGAATGCCGGAGCTACTTTTCAGCGGGCAATGACCTTGATCTTCCACGATCTCAAGTCAATTATCGAAGTATTTTTGGATGACCTTGCTGCTCATTCTCGTATGAGAATGCGTCATTCCTATCACTTGAGAATGGTATTCGAAAGATGACGGCATTATTTGGTTAGGTTAAATCCTCATAAGTGCATCTTTTGTGTGAATTCAGGTCGCTTGTTAGGATTCATCGTCTCTAAAGAGGGTATAAGAGTCAACCCTTTGAAGGTTGAGGCAATACTTCTATTATCTCCCTTGAAAAATATATGTCATCTGTATTGTTTGCAAGGCATGGCAAACTTCTTACGAAGATTTGTGGTCAATTTTGCCAATTTGACTAGAGGCTTCATGCGTCTTTTGAAGAAGGACACCACCTTTTATTGGGATGAGCGAGCCCAGGAGTCCTTTGATGCGCTCAAGCAAGCCCTAGCATCAACCCCGATGATTATTCCCCTAGACTATAGCCGTGATTTTCTACTTTATGTGGCCACGTCCATGGAGACGATTGGAATGGTTTTGGTTCAAGAGGATGAACAACTCCAAGAGTATGTCATATACCATCTAAGCCGAAACCTTATTGACACAGAGATTCGTTATTATCATGTTGAGAAGCTTGTTTTAGCTACTATACATGCGGTTCAACGGTTGAGACATTATATTCTCCTTCGCCAGACCTTGGTTGTAGCCCATGTCAATCCATTTCAATTCATCCTCACTCGAAGGATGATTGGGGGAAAATATAATAAATGGATTATCATCTTGCAAGAATTTGATCTCGAATTTGTTTCAGCAAAATCGAAGAAGTCATTAATTTTTTCAGAGCTTATATCAGATTTCCCAAGCGAGGTCGAGGAGTTGGTTTGTGAAGATACGTTTTTTGATGAACACATCTTCTTAATCTCAACTTTAGACCCATGGTATGGGGATATCATTATATATATACAAACATTGAAGGTCCCTACTCACCTCTCACGGGATGAACGATGACGATTACGTCACGTGTCTAAGAATTACCTCATAGTGGATAACACTTTGTACCATCGTGGGGTAGATTCCATTGTATGATGTTGTTTAACTCATGAAGAGGCTGAAGTAGTGCTCAATGATTTCCACAGAGGGGCGTGTGGTGGTCATTTATCTAGGCTTTCTACAACCTAAAAAATCTTAAGAGCGGGTTATTTCTGGTTGTCGATCTTTAAGGATTGTGTAGATGCGTTCAAGAGGTGGCACCCTTGCCAGGTGTTCGCATGTAATATGTGCTCAAAACCTGCCCCGTTACATCCCATCATCACCGCCAGTCCCTTCACTAAGTGGGGGCTTGATTTTATGGATTGCAACCCAGTTTCAGCTGGGGGGCATCATCATATCATAGTGGCTATTGATTACTTCACGAAATGGGTTGAGGCTATGCCTACAGTTAAATCCGACGATGAGACAGCCACGCACTTCGTATTCAACCAGATTATTACTCGATTCAAAATTCCAAAAGAGCTTGTCACTGACCATGGCTCGCACTTTCAGAATTGTATGATGGAAGAGTTGGCATCAAAGTTAGGGTACAAGCAAGAGCATTCCTCCTCTTACTACCCTCAAGCGAATGGACAGGTAGAAGCGGTGAATAAATCACTCAAATCCATTCTCCAACGAACCATCGCACAAAGCAAGAATAATTGGCACATCATGTTATATCCTGCTTTGTGGGCCTATAGAACCACTGTTAACACTGCCACGGGTTTTGCTCCATATCAGCTTGTACATGGAGTGGAGTCGATATTGTCGGTTGAATGTGAGATTCCTTCTTTGAAGCTAGCTGTAGGACTCTTACCAAACACTTCACCATTAGAGGAGCGTTTGGTCCACCTTGAGCAACTTGATTAGCAGCGTCGAGATGCCTTGGTGGCTCTAGAAGTAAATAAACGTCGCGTAAAGGTCCATTACGAATTTTTGTTTGTGACGAATTTATTGTTTCATACACAATAAATTCGTCACAAACACAAATTTTTACACATGTAAATAAATAAACTCATCACCATAAAAAAATTTATATAACATCCAAAATGTGGTAATACATAGTGTCATAATACAAAAATGGGGCTCTCGAGCCACCAAGATATAATACACGGTAGTACAAAATGTATAGGCTCCCAGGTATCTAAGCCTGTGGAGGAGGAGGGGGGTTGTGATCATGGAAGGTCACTACGACTCTAGCTAGCCATTGGAATAATGGCACCCATGCTCATGGTACACCCACCACCTGGCGCTGCATAGCCTCAGGCAATTCCTCGACTTGCGCCATGGGAACCCTGTGTGTCAGCCTCACAAAATTGGTATGAATGCTCTGGAGTGTTCGCTCCGCATCTACACCCATGATATTGTCTCCTCTTCCCCTCCGTCTGTGACGGGGGAAGCCTTCAGGCTACCATGGTCCCACATCTGCATACAAATGGTAGATGTCACTATCTATTGTCACACAAAAATATGTCTTTTGATTCCATATAATCACAAAACACAAAAAAATTAAATAACTCAAAAAATTAAAAGAGAGGGTCGAGATTCGTTACCTATATCACCATATACCGATCCTAGTGGTAGCGGCATGTCTGGGTCCCCTCGAAAATCTATCCCTGCATAGGGGTAGTCATCGATGGCTACTATCTTTCATCGCCACCATGGAAAGAAATCAGCTGGATAGGGGTTAGCCACCCTACCTCCCCCCAGTCTACACATCGCATCTGCCCAACGCCATTGGGCCGGATCATGAACCCCATGAAGAGGAACGTCAACTCTGGGGCTCAATCCTGGAACATGCTCGAAGAAAAACATGCTCAATATGCTGTTGAACCTGAAGTTCTACACTCTACCCGCCTTACACTCACTGAGCTGATGTTTCATGTTGCTCAGTAGTGTAGTGCTCCAATCATAGACCGTGGGTCTCATGCACTCCACTTCATAGAACATCAGAGGCTGCGAGGATTGGTGGAGTGAAGCCAAGCCTACTATCCTGCCTAATGTCAATAGAATGGCCTTTAGGCCCAGCACCTGTATAGAGTTGGTTGGGACCTAAATTCCCACCTTCTCTGTGTCTAGATAGTAGTACATCGCAATGTACTCATCGATAGTCAGGCCACCTCCGGGCCCACCACGAGAATGAAGGTTCACTACTCCCCCCATCGGGAAAGTCCAGTAATGAAGTATATGTCCTCCACCTCTATAGTGAGGGACATCCCATCTATCTGGAAGGACTCAGAGTCTGGATCCCAGTAATCCACCAGTATCTACAATAGTCTTGGTTTGGCCCTCAAGCCACCAACACACCAAAACTTATAGAATCTACATGCACGTAGAGCTTGTTGAGCCACTATATCGGCCCTTACTGCCTCCTCTACCTCACCATGTTCATGATATCTCCATTCTAGGACCATCCTGCACAAAAAATTGTAAGTTTTCCCATTAGATTACTCAAAAAACCTCATGCGCGGCCACATACGCGACTGTTTTCCAAACAGCCACGTATGTACATGACTGTGGGGGTATTTTCCGCGTATATCCAGCCCTATACGTGGAAAAACCCTCAATTTCCGCATTGGATGTAGCGCCTTCTTTAGTTGGGCCTAGAAACCTCAAATGACCATGGAATTTCATAAAAATTGCATCAAAATGAAAGAGAAGAGCATGGGTAAGTACCTCGAAGAAACGGTAGTGGATTCCGCCGGCTAGATCTCCCGGAATTCGGTATTGAAAATCTGAGCTCAATTGGGTAAAAATTTCAAATGTTTTATAATGTTTTGAATTGTTTACTATTTATAGAAATTTTTCAATTTTTTGAAAATTTTTACCCCCTTGCCTATAGTTTCGACAATTTCTAATCATTTTGGACCGTTTTTGACCTAATTCGTGATGTAGGAGACCTTTTTGAGTGTTGTTTCAGCCGTTGGATTGACCCGTTCGTGACGATCTCAGGTATCATGTCTAAACTGGCATATAGGTTAGGTTTCATCACTATTTGCATTTTGCATGACCTTATGACCGTTTCATCATTGCCTTAGGTATGAACCCACTCTATTATGTCACGAAACCTTCTTGTTGTTTTAG
Source organism: Pseudotsuga menziesii (assembly GCA_001517045.1). Taxonomy (NCBI): domain Eukaryota; kingdom Viridiplantae; phylum Streptophyta; class Pinopsida; order Pinales; family Pinaceae; genus Pseudotsuga; species Pseudotsuga menziesii. Next base: position 390,787 of record LPNX010925292.1, read on the forward strand.
AAGTGGCATGATATGAGTGGTAGAGCTTGACCTTACATGGGTACCCTAGTTAGCGCCTTACTTGCATTTGGTTCCCATGCTGACGTTTTGTCCTTTAGGGTGTGGGAGTCCTTTGTATAGTACTGCCATGACATTTCGCAAGAGCCTCATACTCCTCTTGATATTTTTGCTGGCTTATTTCCCTTAGGACTCCCTTATGTCAAGTTGTAATTACATTAGCATGAGCTTTGCCTACCTTATTGAGCTTTATGCCGGCTTCCCTGACATTGCGCTTCATCCATATAGCCTGAGCTTGTCTCATGTCTAGCCATGTAGAGCCGTTTTATATATCCTTTGCAGCTTGATACCCTTTTTACCGGGAGGGGATTTTCCCTCGTGTGTCGATATCCTACACATGTGTCCTTGCATTGAGCATAGGTATGTTCCACTGCGTGGAACTAGTTTGTTTTCCCTTATGACACTCATCTCCTCCTAGTCTGTAACTATAAAGCAGTTTTATTCTTTTTCAAGCTTTTTAAATATTTGAAAAAGTCCAAAAAAAATCAAAAAACCAAAAATCCAGACAAGGAAAGATATTATCTTTGGCAGCTATCGAGTCATGTCGCCTTCGAACAGAGCACTGTATATCACATCCATTGGTTGGGTTATAGTTGACTTTAAGAGCTGTACTCGTTTATCTGAGTTTATCTCCACCGACTGGTTAAGCTTCCAATCCCTACGGAGCCTCTGTCGATACCTCCTGTGTCGCAGAGATGTCCCAGTTTGTATATCGAGTCTATGCTTCCTTTATTTAGTCACCATTCACCGTTATGCTCTTGTTCGAAGGAAGTTGAAACCTGAGTCAGCCATTCCTCAGTTATCTTGACTTTTCATGTCGGCCATTCCCGGTACAGTTACTGGTTCGTGCACCTTATGATCGAGTCCTTCCACTTTATACAACTCTGTTGAGTACCTCGTGTTGGATGATGGGGGATGCCTTAATGCCCTTTTTCCAGTGGATTTCATCCCATCGACTTCAGATCATCTATTCTGGGATTGGAATCTAGAGTCATTTTGAGTGCCTTGAGACTTGCAGTCATTAGTGGCAGGTTCTCTCACCATCGACAGTCTTTGGGAATACATCAATGTCCCCTGATTGATGGATCCTCTCAAGTGTTCAACCTCAACACATTTATTCACACTTGTTATTTTGCACTCTAGTACCTTGATTCCCATTTTCATTATCGGTGGGTGATCTCGCGTCTGTTAACGGTATACATCAATGACCGGTAATCAGACGATGGACTACTATGTTTGACCTCGACACCTCTATTCACATAGTAGGACATGTACTCGTAGCGGTTGTGTAGAAGACCTTCCAGATTGGTGGCATCTCTTATATGCTACCTCCTTGATCGTGCCAGTGTTCATGAGATTTCAGCTCTCGTGACTTGATTCCAGTATATGTCAGACATTTCCAGCTATTATGGAGATCTTGGTCCATTATATATCTTCAGCTATTATGGAGATCATGGTCCTTTGTATATCTTCATCATGGAGATTCTAATCTATGTATATTGTACGTGGCGATGACCACTTATGTGATATCTTATATCATGCCTATTCATGGCCATTGTACTCTTATGTATCCGGGACTGCTATATGTATTTGCAGTTATGTGCAGAGTTGTATTATTGTACTATGCTAATTGGGTGGCTGGTCTTCCATTTGGGATTCTTCGTCACTCCGCTTCTAGGATGGACTTATAATGTATTTCGGCCATCATATGACCCCTCTGACCTCACACATTAGGGGGCATCTGTTATAGCTGATTTTACCACTCCAGTTGAATCACACTTATATGGCCTTCCCCTGTCCCACTGCAGACTCCTTAGACCCCTTGGACCATTTTTTGTCCTTTGATGTTTCCTTGACCATCCCTAAAAACATGTGAAAATTGATACACGCGATTTTTAAACCCTTAATCGCGTATATACGTGGGTTTGACCACTAAAACTGCATACATCAGGATGTGTACAAAATCCAAATACTTTTGGAGTTTTCCTTGACATGGATCTGACTCACTTGACTCCTGGCCTTCCCTATGCCTTGAGATCACTCGGATTCGACCTTTCATTACCCCTTTGAAAAGCTATATAAGAAACTCTATGGTATATTGAAGGCACATGAGAGAATTGAGAGAAAAGAAACTATAGTCCATTGTTGCCGGAACTTATGCTTGAGTCTGCATCCCTTTGTCCCTTGGAGCACTTTTGTGTTCTTCCCAAGCTTGCCTTTTGCTTGTGATCTTGCTATCGAGAGATGGAGGATTGAAGTGGTGGAGGCCCAAGTGGGGGATTCAGTTTCTCTGATTCGCAGACATGCCGACAGAGGTTGTATCTATTGTAATCTCTGATTTAATATTAATAGAAATATATTTTCCTATCCAATAATGTATGTTTGAATGAATACTTTATCCATGGATGTTTTCAAATGCTTATACATTGTTGATTATATATGCTAGAATAGATCTAACACCAATATATATAGTATGCTTGTATTGTTTACTTGTTGTTGAGGAAGTAATCTATCAATTCAAGCTGAATTTGGAAAGCTCAATGGGGATCTACTTCAACCGTCTGGAATAAGGTACGAGGTATGATCGTTTAGTGTTAGATATTTAATTTCTATTGCATATTGGAAAGGATTGATTTCTGGAGTCAAGTTGTCTGTTGTGATACCCCAAGCCATAGGAATTTCTCTCCGTAACACAACCGAACTGTTGGGACAGATCATTAGCATATTTTCTTTTAAATGATATGGAAAATGCATGCTTTTACCATGCAACCGCCTGAATTCTTTTATGTCAATGTCCCATTTACTCCTCTTCTCTTAATACAATGCGACCCACGACTGTGTTTTATCTGTGTTGTAAAGAATGAATTTATTGATTGCATCACTTTATGAATTTGTTGTTCTAATCATGGAAACAAAACCACATTTAGTACATATGGGATGAAATATAGATTTTGAAGTTTCTTGTGAATAGTTATTATGTAGAAATGTGAAGATCAAAATATAAGTGACGTACTCCTTATCATGCTCATTTTTCCTTTTGTTTCTAGTAACTTCTCTTCCCTTTTGTCCTCATCATGTTCATCATCACAAATCAATGCGCTTGGTGTGTGGTTGATTTGCTTGATGTGCTCACTGGAATAATAGAACGACTCATATACTATGAACCCCTCTTCTATAAACCCCTCGCATTTTTTCCTTTGTCGAATCAATACCTTCAATTTTATCATGTACCTCTCCAAGAAGAACATCCAGTGACATGAGACCACCCTGACTATTTCAACTTCATCGACTAGGTGAATTATAAGATGAATATGCAAGTCCATGAAACTCAACAATGGTTCCATCTCAAATATACAAAAAATCTTTGTTATCTCTTGACGCCACCAGGGAACATTAGCAATGTAAATATCCTTTGATGTGATCCATCGTACAAATGTAGATAGTCTAGATATGTCTTGTCACAGGTCATTAGGAAAGTCGTGGTTCACACACCCATGCATAAACAACAAATAATGCCACTACAAAGTAAACACAAACAATTAATTTCATTTTAACTTGTGCGGTAAAAGATATAAAATAAAAATAACAACATTTTTTTTACATTATACGTACCCTTAGAAGGTTGACATGGTCATGTGATTTCAAACTAGACAATTTTTCGTCTGTAGTCAAGTAGCATTATAGAGAAGATCAATAAAGAAATCACCTTCATGCCCAACATAACTTCCTTTGCAAAATTAAGATCTTCTTTCTTCAAAATACATGGGACATTTCCTTTCTTAAATGAAAAAAAGTGGTCGTCCTCTCTGCTATTTTCTTTTCTTGGCCAATGCTTCTTTCTCATAAAATATCAATTTCCATTTCATTACTTTGGGCATTTTCTCATCATAGGTGTTGAAGAATTCAGGATCATTGAACATGGGTTCCCCATTTGAATTGAACATCTCTGCAATTTCCTTATCCTTCTCTTTGTCATGTTCCCTAAGCCAGTCAGTCGATGTCATTGTTTCATACGTTTGGGTTCTCTCTAGTTTACCATTGAAAGCATATGTTGCTCTTCTATAAGGGTGGTTTTCAGAGAGGAATATCCTAGAGAAGTCATACACTAGAATTTGAAGGTATTTGGACCACCTAGGCTTCATATAATTTCCACAACATTTACATCCATGATAACCTTTTGTTACAAGACCTGCGATGATATGGTATACAGAGAACACAGTTAATGTTGAAGATCAAGATAGTCGCAACGAATTAAATATGCCAAGAAAATAGTCCTTTGAATATAAACAAATCAAACAACATATTTACTTGAGCAAAATCCCAACCCCGGATAATCATGTGTGGTGTACACACATATGCCATAAACCGTAAAACTCCTCTTTTGATAGGATGGGTCTCGATACATCATATACCTATAACCTTTCCCATAATTCCTTAAACTATTCTATCTATGGTTGTAGGTAAACATACATATTCTTCACTTGTCTTCTACTAGAGACTATAAAATCGAACATAAGATGTTCATTCTTTACAAAAAACCAAGGGAGGGTATTGTTATCGATCAATACTACAAGCTAAATAGTATAGGTGTTGTCTGGTTGGGAATATGGTTTGACGTCATCAATGGCTATGCTCAATTTGAAGTTGCATACTTCATTCTTGAATTTATCAGGCCATGTATCCTCTATAATCTTCATAGTTATTGAATATGTTGGGATTCACAATACCTTCCTCGCTTCGATGCGATGCATGCCATCCTCACAACATAGATAATTATTTGCAATGAAAGAACCTTTGAATCCTTTGTATTGTAGGCATGTGCCTCGATATCTTACGAGGAGGATCATGTGATTTAGCTTTGTTATTCGATTATGTGTACCTATCATGCCCGTATTTTGGACACATACCTTTTTTGCAAATCCACCTCTATATAGAATACAATCATTGAGACACACATGATATGATACGTACTCAACACCCAACATTTTCAACATTTTCTTTGCCTCTTTGCAACTTCCAAGAAAGGCATTGTCATTTGGAACTACCTTATCTTTAAATAGCATGTAGTTAGTGGGAAATAAAAATGTACAATGTCACTTAATGTTCACAAAATCTACCATTTTCAATGATCATTGTGTGACAAGATTACTCAAAATATAATGTAGTTGATGGTCATTTACCTCAACATCACTAAGAAACACACATGAGACATGACATACTTTGCTTTCAAATTGTACAGTAAAATTATTGTCCCCAACTGTGTAAACTTTGACCGGCCAGGTTCAAATATAGGTGTGGAATTGATGCCCTGAACGACCAAATTTGTCCAAGACTTCTGTTAATAGGTTGAATTTCCTGATAGAAATATTCCTTCCACAAACTCTACGAAATGCGGGATACAAAAACGCCTTTCTATAAATTGTGTTCCTCGCACATCTCCTTCAATAACTCTCCTTTCCACAACTTGCGGGATGCGGCTTCACAATATTTATTTCCGCAACTAATTATGCCTACAACGGTCTATTATGCATGCCAGATCACAATTTCCATATTTCCCCGATTCCGCAAACTCAAACTTTCCACACCGTTGATTCTTGTGGGTTAATTCTCAACCATTAATCTATTTCCAAATGCGGAACAGATTGTGACCATCGATTTTCTCCACGACATTTCTACGTCGTTCAATCTCCTCTGAGATATTCCTTCGGAGATCGCCAAATTGATCACTGACAGGATCAGTTTCTCTGCAACTTAGAAACTAAGAATTTATACATATAATTTATATGGAGTGAACGTAGGATGAATTCATAATTCTATAGATTTATATATCTACATGGAATTCATCAAAACACACGAAATGTAATTCTCTGTTCTTTATTCAATCAGATCAGAAACTCAAACACAGAGAATTTATGTCTTCACTCCTTATGTGCACACTTTTTTATCTCATCTCTCGCTCTACTTTATTGCACTCTCTTTTTTTCCTCTCCTCCATTCTGTTACATTCAAATCATTTTATAACAATCAGAAAAACGTGTCAAATCCTACTAATTTGGATCTGAGGACCTAACAAAAGTAAAACCTATCGACAAAGATCAATCCTTTAGTAATCCACGTAGGGATCAAGGAGAACAAAGGAAAAATTTCCACTTATTACAATCAAAACTAATTCTATCTACTTATCAGCGAACCCTATCTAGAACTTGATTACAAGGCAAGTTGATTCATCAATTAATGAACCTCGAGCTGGATGCTAAGCTAATTCATCAATCAATGAACCTCGAGCTAGATGCTCCTGCATCATACTCCTGGGGAAGAAAAGAATTTTTCATTAAGTCTACACTCAGTACATTGTACTTGGAAAATGATTGCTCTGTCATCCAGGTCGCATATTCAGTAGGCTGATTTCTCCATTTGACCAGGTATTGAAAGAAAGTTTTGTTCCTGATCCTCCTTAAAACTCTTTTTTCAAGGATGGCTTCAATTTGAGGTTGTTATTTTTGTGGAATTTGTCCTTGCCAATCTATAGTTGGATCATCTCTATCTGAAGTTACACCATCTGTTTGGATACCTGCATGTCTAAGGATACAAATCTAAAACATTAAAAATTGGTGAAATCTAAAGGCCAGAAGGAAGTTCAATTTCATAAGAATTTGCATAAAACTTCCTTAAAACTTTACAAGGTCCAATATTTTTAAGCTTCAACTTATTATAAGTTCCTTTAGGTAACCTTTCCTTTTTAAGATAGGCCATTACTAAATCTCCAATCTGAAAGTTCACTTCTCTCCTCTTTAGATCTGCTCTCTGTTTATACTTCTCTACACTTTCCTGTAATCTCTTCTTGATGGTTTCTTGTATCCCATGCATAATAACTGCAAAGTATTCACCCTCTGCACTTCTGTTTTCCTGTTTTCCCAAATCTCTAAGTTCATATACACCTTTTGGATGCATCCCATAGACAATTTGAAAAGGAATCATACTTGTACTTCTGTTGGATGAATCATTGTATGTGAATTCAGCCTGAGCTAAAGCCAAGTCCCATTGTTTTGGATGTTCATACACCAGAATTCTCAGTGTTGATGTATTTGTAACTTCAGAATGTATTCACTTGTATATCTTATGTATTGTACACGGATGTTTATTCCGAGAAGTATCTGTAATGTAATTGAGTCATGTCATGCCCCGATGTTCAAATTGGGAGATTCAATAATGTAAAAAAGTCATGTAAATTCATAGTTTAACCCTGCATTGTATGTCGAGACAATAGTCCCCACAATTGAGTTAATGTTAACCCTCCTTGCTGATCAGTGGGCAAAGTCCCCACAGTTGAGGGGCACTAGGGTTATTAGACTCTCCTAGAGAAGTCAGCCTTGGTAAGTAATTAATAAGTGAGGCTGACTTGTTGGAGTGGAAATTAAGTGAACGAAAGAATATAAATAGAGAGTGAGCCTCTCTATTTATCACACACACACTCACTCATTGGGGCACATGAGTGAGAGGGGAGAAGCTCTCTCAAGTGAGAGAGAGAGAGAGAGAACAGATGTTGGAGATCATCTCTATGTTTTTGGGTTTTACTGTTGCCATTGGTGCTCATTCTATCTTTGAGGAAGTTGTGGGGTTTTCTCCTTTATATTTCCCTGAGGAAAATTCTTTGTGTCTCTTCTCTCTTGTGATTATTGTTGTGCATGTTATTCTCTCAAATAAGATCCTAGATCATATTGCTTAAATGATAAAAATCTAGCATGGTATCAGAGCTAACCTAAGTAGAAGACACTATGCAGCTATAGAAGCTAGGGCTTCTTAATTTTCGGGTCTCTCTCCACAATCCATCAGCAAAAGAAGGCTAGGATGACTCTCCATTGAAGGGTGCATCTTTCTGTTGAAGCAGAATTTGATTCCGGGCTTTTTCAGTTTTTGCTACGGGAAATTAGGGCTTTTTACATAAGAGGAATTTTTGAGTGAGCCCAGCATGGGATTTCTCTCCTCATCAAAATCGAAGTTTAGAGACCTGGGTCGATATTTTTGGTTGGGTGAAACTCTAGGAAAGTCAAACCCTAGTTTGACCTCGGGCCTCAAAACCCCTAAAATACTGAAAGTGATAGTTTTGGTATATTCACCATATCTTGAGATTGGAGAAGGATCAACTATCAAAACTTTCACAAGTAGAATATAAAATCCTAATATACACTGTATCCAAGTTTCAGCCTCAGATTCATTGTATTATAGGATATATGATTCCTCCAAGTTAGGGTTCTAGCCTCTCCAAGGATTCATCCCTAAACATGACACCTAGGGATAATTGCTATATCTCAGGCTACGAAGGTCTAACTGAATTTTATCAAGCTGTTCCAGAAATTATATGGACTTTAATTTATGTGGTAAAATTTTCAGACCCTGAAGATGAACCAGTGACATGTGGCAGTCCATACAAGATCGCTCTTCTGAACAATCCTGAAATAGGTCACCTTGGGAGAACGGGATTAAGTCTCAATTGATGAATCCAATTCTACTAAAACCTATGGATTTAAAAAGAGGACATACAAGGCTACCTTATTACGAATTTTCAAACATAGAGAAATATTAATTTCAGAGATACCGTAGAAACAGTATCAGGCATTTCTGCAGAAGAAATTGGTAAACTAGGGCTTCCTGTTCTGAGAGCTTCCCTCCACTGTTTTCAGAAAAGGAGTACATTGGACAACTAGCTTCGAATAGGTCTATCTTTCTATCCAATCAAATCTAAAAGATTCCAACTTTTTGAAAATTAGGATTTCTTTGACAAACCCTATATCAGCTAGCTCCGGAACCAGGACGGACACCTCAAATCGGTAAGATCTAATCTTTTACTATTTACTCTTGAGGTTCTCATTTCTAAATGACTAATCACACCATCTTGATGACAAGCTTGGTGAAACTGACAAATTCCATGCATGGAAGTATTGGATCTCACTGGAAAATGAATTGGACACCTACATAAGTGGAGAGGTTCCAGTTCCTGAGGGAGAAGAGGCTAAAATCCTTACACAAGAATAACTTGGTCAAGGTCAAGAATATCATTGTTGATTGTTATAGCGGACTTCACCACTCTAGGTGAATCACACTTTGTATGGCCTTCCCCTGTCCTGCTGCAGACTCTCTTACCCCTATGGACAATTTTTTGTCCTTTGATGTTTCCTTGATCATCCCTAAAAATACATTAAAAATGCTATACGCAACTTTTAACCATATAAGCGCATACATACGCGGGTTTGACCACTAAAACCGCGTACATCGGGATGTGTTCATAATCTAAATCCTTTTGGAGTTTTCCTTTACATGGATCCGACTCATTTGACTCCTGGCCTTCCATATGCCTTGAGATTGCTCGGATTCGACCTTTCATTACCCCTTTGAAAAGCTATATAAGGAACCCCTTGGTACATTGAAGGCATAAGAGAGAATTGAGAGCAATGAAACTATAGTCCATTGTTGCCAAACTTATGCTTGAGTCTGCATCCCTTTGTCCCTTGGAGCACTTTTGTGTTCTTCCCAAACTTGCCTTTTGCTTGTGAGCTTGCTATCGAGAGATGGAGGATTGAAGTGGTGGAGGCCCAAGTGAGGGATTCAGTTTCTCCAGTTCGCAGACATGCCGTCAAAGGTTGTATCTTGTAATCTCTGATTTATATTAATAGAAATATATTTTCCTGTCCAATAATGTGTATTTGAATGAATATTTTATCCATGGGATTATGTCAAATGCTTTTACATTATTGATTATACATGCTAGAATAGATCTAACACCATGATATATAGAATGCTTGTATTGTTTACTTGTTGTTGAGGAAGTAATATAGCAATTCAAGCTGAAGATTGGAAAGCTCAACGGGGATCTACTTCAACCGTCTGAAATAAGGTACGAGGTCTGATCCTTTAGTGTTAGACATTTTATTTCTATTGCATATTTGGAAAGATTGATTTCTGGAGTCAAGCTGTTTGTTGTGGTACCCCAAGCCATAGGAATTTCTCTCCGTAACATTGATTCAATCACAAATCACCTTATATCACAAGTGTCTTCCCCAAAGACACCTAAATAGATGTTTGATTCCTTGACCAAGCTATTTGAAGGGAAGAACATAAATTGGAAGATGACTTTGAGAAAATAGTTGAAGAATGTGAAGATACAAAATGTAGAGACCATGTAGTCATACTTTACAAGGGTCTCTCAAATCAAAGAACAACTTGAAGCAGTAGAAGAAGAAGTGGAGAATGCATAAGCTACCTTGAATGGCCTTCAAGGATCATGGGATTCATTCATTCGAGGAATGTGTGCCAGAAGGAAGTGATTACTTTCAGCAAACTCTGTGAAGAAGAAGAAGCTTGACTCATAATAAGAGAAGAGAAGATGGGAGCAACTGAAGATCAAGCTCTCACCATCCAAAGAAGATCCCTCAAGCGATGAGGAATACGAAGGACTCAACTCTTGAAGAACCTCTCATCCATCTTAGCATTTGGATAAGAAATGATGAATGAAGAAGATGATGAAGTTGAAGGATCATGAAGGAGTCTACCCATGAAACAAATAAAGATAAGTATGCAATTGTCATTTCATGATATTGTTTTGTTATGCATTTGTTTATATTCAGTTGATGTATTATGCATGATAGAATGTTTGCATTAATGACAGTATACTACTAATACGCATGTGATGGGTAAGTAGCTCATGGTGCTATACAACTCTCCATTGCTACTTATCTAGAATGAAACCTCTTTGCTGACATATTGGATTAGTGCACAATCTCAATGTTGTCCTGGTAGAGATGGAAGGCATTTAGAAAGTTTCCGTGAGATATGGATGAATCTTGTATTAGCTAAAATAGTTGCATGATCATATATTTATGCATAAGAATTTTCCATTATGAATATGCCTTATGAAATGTTTCTAACCATACAAATGCATTTGACTTGTAGGAAAGATCGCATACTATCACCTACAAGAAAAGAAGGATGAGACTTGTTCTGAAGAACAAGTGACAACAGTTCAAGAAAGAATCCAAGATGAAGAATACTATGATGATACTTTCAAAGAAGAGACCTCAGACACAGTGCAGTTATGTAACACTATTGAGCGACATCATTGATGAAGAACCTTCCAGCTATGGAGAATAATCCAAGAAGAAATGGACTGAGAGTACCAGTTCAAGAAGAATGATGTCTAGAATGCAGCATCGAGACCTGCAGGGAAGTCCGTAGTATCTTCCATATGGATCTACAAGATCCATCATGCAGTATATGGAAACGTCGTGGGATACAAGGAAAGATTCGTAGCACGAGGCTTCTCATGGAAAGAAGGAATAGACTATGAAGAGATATTTGTAGCCACTAGAATTTAAGACACATGACAGGCAAAATCATTTGTGCAAATGAAAGAAGGCCTTGTACAAGCTTAGAAGACACCCATGGGATAACACATACATGAGGAGCTTGAAGATCACCTAGAGTGATGAAGATCTTAACCTTTGCTACAAGGTTGAAGATGAAAGCCTATAGAGGATGACAAGCTCAGAGATGAGTGCGAGAAGACTTTTTGAAAAGGTTCAAAATAGAGGATCTTGGTATCCAGTGACCCTAGATGGATACATAGAATATTAGTAGTAGAGGAAGCTACTTGTCACTCCAGTACAGAATGTTTCAGTGCATAGAGTATGAAAGACAAAGAGAGTATGATGCTTCTTTTTAGAGGGAGTGACTGTAGAAGATATTGAGGTTCGACATGGTACGACAGGATGGAAAGCTTAATGATGGCTCTAGGATTTACTGAGAGTAAAGCAAATTCCAACCTTTACTTAAAGGTTGAAGGTGGAAGACCAGTCATGCTCCTGTTATATGTCAATGACTTATTCCTGACCAAAAAGAGGAACTCATTAAAGTTGCAAGAAGGAGACTTGCTTCCGAGTTCGAGATGAAGGACTTGGATAGGATGCACTACTTTCTAGGCATGGAGGTGTGGCAGAATGTAGATGTAATCTCCCTGGGACAAGGGAAGTATGCAGTAGAGATCCTGAAGAGGTTTATGATGATGGACTTCAAGGCCATGACTACACCTTTGGCATCGAACCTGAAGCTATTGAGTGATGATTCATCAAAGATGATTGATGCCACGATGTAACGTCAAATGATTTGTTCCTTGATGTACCTGACGAATACGAGACCAGATATTTGCTTTGCTGTGAACACATTGAGACATTTTCACCTGATGGTTGCAAATCATGCAGTGAGATACCTTAAGGGTACAGTTGAGTATGGGCTCAAGTATGAAGCGAATCAGAAGACTAACCTAGAGGGTTATGTGGTTCATATTGGGAAGTGCCATTGATAGGAAGAGCACTTCGAGGTGTTGCTTCAGTATGAGATCAAAGAGGAGCAATGAAACTCCAGTATGTGATCCAAATCGATATCTCTTGAAAGAGGGAGTTCTAGCATAGCTGGTGAGACAAGTTTTCTGAGCATAAATCTTGGCGAAGCTCGTAGGTTGCTCAGACGTAATCACTTTTGTAGGTTGTCCTCATATGTAATCGGTCCTAGTGAAGCTCGCAGGTTATCCTTGGACATAGTCATCCCTGATGTGATTCTATGCTATAAATGGCCAGAGTGAAGTTTAAGTACTTCAAGGAGAATCTTGTTGTTCTCCAGATCAAGGTTCCCTCCAAAGGGAAGGGATGAGTTTGTGAGCCTTTCTAACATGGTGGCAGGTTGGTCCTCCCATGGTCAGATGTAAGTGCAGAGTCCTTTCCTTAGATGATAGATGGTGTGTCCTATCATGCTGGTAAATATAAGTGCTGAGAATCCATTCTCTGGGATAATGGAGGCACCTGGTCAGTTACCAGGAAATTTTATTTAGTCCGAGACTGAAGCTCATCTTAGTGCTGAGAAGCCATTCCTTGGGAGAATGGAGGCACTTGGTCAATTACCAGGAAATTAATTCAGTATGGAACTGAAGCTCAGCTTAGAGCTGAGAAGTCATTCTCTAGGAGAATGGAGGCACCTGGTTAGTTACCGGGAAATTGATTCAGTCTGGGACTGAAGCTCAGCTTAGTGTTGAGAAGCCATTCTCTGGGAGAATGGAGGCACCTAGTCAATTACCAGGAAATTGATTCAGTCTAGGACTGAAGCTCAACTTAGTGTTGAGAAGCCATTCTCTGGGAGAATGGAGGCACCTGGTCAGTTACCAAGAAATTTGATTCAGTCCAGGACTGAATCTCAACTTAGTGCTGAGAAGCCATTCTCTGGGAGAATGGAGGCACCTGGTCAGTTACCAGGAAATTGATTCATTATGGGACTGAAGCTCAGATTAGTGATGAGAGGCCATTCTCTGGGAGAATGGAGGAACCTGGTCAGTTACCAAGAATTTGTGTCAGACTGTGACTGACACTCAGCCTAGAGCTGAGAGCCATTCTTTGTTAATGAAAGATGTATGTGCTGAGCGGGCCATTCTGACATGGTTCTTGGATGTGTTCCTCTCATGGTCAGATATAAGTGTTGAAGAAGATGAAGACCTACTTGGAGGCCAGGCCTACAACTAGCATGAAAAAGGGTTGGCTCTGTAGAACTTCCTATGATGAGAAGAATGAAGAGATAGCACCATTTGATTGAGATAGCGAAAGAAGTGGTGATGATGATGATCTAGTGATGATCTAGCTTTGATGATGATCCAGACTTGATGATGATCCAATGATACTCCAAATCAAGTAATGATCCAGACTTGATGATGATCTAGTGATGCTCCAGAATCAAGTCATGATCCAGACTTGATGAAGATGACTTGACGATGAAGATGACTCAACAATGAAGATGACTTGACAATGAAGATGACTCAACAATGAAGATGACTTCAAGATGAAGATGACTTGATGATGATCCAGATGATACAGAGAAGAATACTTGTGCTGATAAATTGTGTCAAGAGAATACCTTCCTAGTTAAGAGGGAGTCTTGATGTATTTGTAACTTTGGAATGTATTCACTTGTATATATTATGTATTGTACCCCGATGTTTATTCCGGGAAGTATCTGTAATGTAATTGAGTCATGTCATGCCTCGATGTTCCAATCGAGAGATTCAATAATGTAAACAAGTCATGTAAATTCATTGAGTTTAACCCTCCATTGTAAGTCAGGACAATAGTCCCCACAATTTAGTTAATGTTAACCCTTCTTGTTGATCGAAGGGAAAAGTCCCCACAGTTAAGGGGCACTAGGGTTATTAGACTCTCCTAGAGAAGTCGGCCCTGGTAAGTAATTATTGAGTGAGGTCGACTTGTTGGAGTGGAAATTAAGTGAATGAAATAATATAAATAGAGAGTGAGCCTCTCTATTTATCACACGCACACTCACTCACTAGGGCGCATGAGTGAGAGAGAAGAAGCTCTCTCAAGTGAGAGAGAGAGAGGGAACAACTATTGGAGATCATCTCTATGTTTTTGGGTTTTATTGCTGCCATTGGTGCTAATTCTATCTTTGAGGAAGTTGTGGGGTTTTCTCCTTTATGGTTTCCCTGAGGAAAATTCTTTGTGTCTCTTGTCTCTTGTGATTATTGTTGTGCATGTTAGTCTCTCAGATAAGATACTATATCATATTTCTTAAATGATAAAAATCTAACATGGAATCAGAGCTAACCTGAGAAGAAGACACTGTGCAGCTGTAGAATATAGGGATTCTTACTTTTTGGGTCTCTCTCCACAATCCATCAGCAAAATAAGGCTAGGCTAACTCTCCACTGAAGGGCGTAGCTTTCTATCGAAGCAGAATTTGATTCCGAGCATTTTCAGTTTTTGCTGCGGGAAATTAGGGATTTTTACAGAAGAGGAATTTTTTAGTGAGCCCAGCATAGGATTTATCTCCTCATAAAAATAAAATTTTAGAGACCTAGGTCGATATTTTTGGTTGGGTGAAACTCTGGGAAATTCAAACCCTAGTTTGACCCCGGGCCTGAAAAACCCTAAAATACTGAAACTGATAGTTTTGGTATATTTGCTATATATAAATATTGGAGAAGTCTCAGGTGTCAAAACTTTCATAGGTCGAATATAAATTCCTTATGTACACTATGTCAAAGTTTCAGCCTAAAATTCTCTATATTATGGGAGATATGGTTCCTCCAAGTTAGGGTTCCAGCCTCTCCCAGTATTCATCCCTAAACATGACACCTGAGGAGAATTGCTATATCTCTGGCTACAAAGGTCCAAATGAAATTTCTCAAGATGTTCCAAAAAGGGCATATACTATAATTTTTGTGGTAAAATTTTTAGACCCTAAAGATGAACCAGTGACACATGGCGGTTCATACAAGATTGCTCTTTTGAACAGTCCTGAAATACGTCACCTTGGGAAACTGAGCATAAGAAACAATTGGTGAATCCAATTCTACTCATACCTATGGAAATAGAAATAGGATAGATAAGGCTACCTTAGTGCAAAGTTTCAGACATGGAGGAGCAGTACTTTCAGAGATACCGTAGAAACAATATCAAGAATTTCTACAGAAGAAATTGGTAAACTAGGGCTTCCTGTTCTGGGAGCTTCCCTCCACTGTTTTCAGAAAAAGACTACATTGGATAGCTTGCCTTGAAGAGTTCTATCTTTCTATCTAATCATATCTCAAAGATTCCAAGTTTTTTAAAATTAGAGTTTCTCGAACAAACCCTAGATCAGCTAGCTCCGGAACCAAGACGAACACCTCAAATCAATAAGATCTCATCTTTTACTATTTACATTTGAGGTTCTCATTTGTAAATGACTAGTCACACCAGCTTGATGACAAGCTTGGTGAAACTGACAAATTCCAAGCATGGAAGTATTGGATCTCACTGGAAAATGAATTCGACACCTACATAAGTGGAGAGGTTCTAGTTCCAAAGGGAGGTGAGGCTAAAAGCCTTACACAAGAAGAAGATATGTCTCCACTTGAAACACTTTATCAAAATTGGCAAAAGCCAAAATAGGCTTCTCAGTTTTTTTCTTCTTCAATAATTTACAATTTCTATCAGTTTCTTTTGTCCATTTGAAAGGAATTTTACTTCCCCTGAAAGTATCTATTAAAGGTGCACAAATTTGACTAAAATTCTTAATGAATTTCCTATAGAAACTAGCAATTCCATGAAAACTTCTTACCTCATAAGCATTCCTTGGAACTAGACCATTTAAAATTGCTTGTACTTTATCAAAATCCATTTTCAGTCCTTCTTCTGAAACTTCGAACCCCAAGTAGACCAATTCTTTTTTCAGGAAGCTACACTTATTCAAATTTATCAACAACTTCTCCTTGTGCAAAGTCCTCAACACCAACTTAAAGTGCCTTAAATTCTCTTCTCTGTTCTAACTAAAAGTCAGAATGTCATCTAGATATACTATCACAAATTTTCCAATAAATTCTTTCAAAACCTCATTCATCAATCTCATAAAAGTACTGGGTGCATTTGTAAGCCCAAATGGCATCACTAACCACTCATATAGACCATCATTTGTTTTTAATGATGTTTTCCATTCATCCCCTTCCCTTATTCTAATCTGATGATACCCACTCTTCAAATCTATTTTGGAAAAATATTTTGAACCACTTAAATAGTCCATCAGATCATCAATTCTGGGTAAAGGGAATCTATACCTGATAGTGATCTTGTTGATTTCCCTGGAGTGAGTACACATTCTCCATCCATCGTCTTTCTTTGGACTTAGCACAGTAGGTACAGCACAAGCACTCAAGCTCTCTTTCACCGATCCCTTCTCCAACAGCTCTTGTACTTGTTGTTTGATTTCTTCATTTTCTAGAGGGGTTAATCTGTAAGACGCTTTGTTAGGTAAACTTGCACCAAGTATTAATTCAATGTGATGACTAATACTTCTTACAAAAGGTAATTCATTTGGCAATTTATCCACAATAATGTCAGCATACTCATCAAGCAAAGTTCTAACTTCATTTGGAAAATCACCTAAATTGGTAGAAGTTAAAATTACCTTTGGATTACCAATAAGAGCAAAATTTAGATCCTTTTCTTTGTGAAATTCCTGTAACAGTTCTTTTCCAGACATCAGTAAAATGCTTGATCCTAAACTTCCATGAACTTCTTCATATTCCAAGGGTGACAAGGTATGTCTCTTCCCATCTTTCTCCAGAGAATAAGTATTCTTCCTCCCATCATGAACATCTTTCCTGTCATACTGCCATGGCCTCCCTAAGAGTATATGGCACACATCCATAGGCATTATGTCACACAATATTTCATCCTTGTAAGTACCAATTTGGAACTCCACATTACACTGCTCATTCACCAACAGCTGATGTCCTTTCTGTAACCAGGACACTTTTTAAGGAGCGGGATGCTTCATCCTCTTCAATCCCAGATTCTCTACCATCTCTGTGGAAACCAAATTATCAGTACTACCACTATCAATAACCATTTTACAACACTTACCTTGTGACTTACACCATATTCTGAACAGACTTTTCCTCTGAATTGGTTCATGTACTTGTTTCTTTGTATTCACCAAGACTCTCTTCAACATAAGAGCCTCTCCATACTGTGGAGGATTATTCACCTATGTTTCTTCTTTTAAATATTCTTGAGCCTCTACAACATTCGCATTTCTTTGACATGTAGATTCATTCCTTGGACAGTAACAAGACATATGTCCAACCTCTCCACAAGTATAACATCTTACTTCTCTATTTCTCTAGAATGATTGACTACTACTACTAGAACTTTCAGGTTCATCTTTAGAAGTTCTACCTCCTCTGTTTGGAACACCTTTGCCTCTTACTATGTTCTTTCCTCTATTCCTCTAGTTTTGTTTTCTTAGCAATTTCTATTCTATATTTAAAGCTACCTGATATGCATCTTCTACATTTTTCAAATTTAATACACTGAGTTCATCCTATATATCATATCTCAACAAATTGATATACCCAGTTACTCTTTCTAGACCTCGCTCTGTGTGTCCAGATCTAATGTTCAGTCTAAAAAATTCTTCTGCATATTCCTTTACTGTCATAGCCTTCTGTCTAAGAATGTGTAATTGTCTAAGAATATTTAACTGGTAGTCCTTAGGAATAAATTGACTTTTCATCTGATACAGCATCTTATCCCGAAAGTTAATTTTGTTCTTACCCCTTCTTTCTCGATGGATCTGGAGCTCATCCCACCAGATAGTTGCATGCCCCTTCAATCTGGTAATTGCATACCTTACTTTCTGTAGCTAGGGTTTTCACCCTAGCTTGTGTTGATGAGCACCTACTAAGGAATCTGGAATCCTTAGTAGCAGTTCGATTAAACAAAAAGTAAAATGAAAAGTAAAACTAAGCTAAAGCAGAAAAAGTAAATGACAGGAAGTAAAAGACAGCAATGAAATATGTAATGGTGTTTTTATTAGAGTTACCTCCAATGTAGAGGTTGGTGGAGTCCGTTGCGCTGGTCCGATGTCGGTGGCTCCGAGCTCCGAGCTGGTCCTTCTCCTTCTCCGATGGTGGAAAATAGGCCAAAAGGGGTCTCAATGATGGAAGTAGCTTGATGGTAAGCTAGGGTTTCACGAGATGTTTTGGCAGAGTAAGGATGCTATGACTGTGGATGTGAAATGAGGGGGCTTCACCACTTATTTATAGTTTTTTAGTGGTGAAGTGCTTGCCCATGGTTTTTGGAAACTATGTGGTTTAGGGAAGCTTGTTTAGGGTTTTTGGCCCTTTTTAGGGTTTTTCTCCTTTTTCCTCATTATTTTTATTCCTTTTCTTCCCTTTTAGGGATTTTTGCTATTTTTTGG